>CAEFZY010046870.1:0-15213 GCA_903066815.1 Brachyrhaphis roseni
GAACAAGTGGCTGGGGAGAGGGAAGTCTGGGCCTCCCTTCTGAAGCTGCTACCCCCGCGACCCGACCCCGGATAAGCAGAAGAAAATAGATGGATGGATGGACATTATGTTACCTCAAAGCACCATTTAAATAAAATATATAATTATTATTATTATAAATACTTATACTGCTTCGAACAAGGACGTTGCCTTGGTTACTGCTTCACGTGGCGGCACACTTCCGGGTATTTATACTAATTTACATTAATATGTATTTATGGAGGCGACAGGCGGAGCAGCAGCTGCTCTGTTTCCCACCAATTAGGATTTATAAAGGATCTTTTATGGCTTTATGCATCCGACTGTTTTTGTGCGCCGCAATATAATACATTTTTCCGTAAGTTTTAGTGTAAAAACTAAAACTGTTTTATGCATGAGGCCCCAGATCCTTGGAAAATCCTCCCTGAAAGTGATCACACCCTTATGGGGTTCCTCTGCACCACCACCTTAATCTGGAACTCTGAGTGTGACAGGTTCTTGTCTGGGCTCCAGCCGGTCCGATCCAGAACCGCTCCGAAGAAATGTTTAGGTCAAACTGGAAGGGCATTTTGGTGTGAATACGTTTTGGTTAAAGGTTCAGGACAGACAATCCGGTCTTATTTACAGGAAGGTCTGGCTCAACAGAATCAAGAGCCACTAGACCCGAAACAAGACCCGGTTTCTTTCTGGCTCAGCCCCTCTACAGGTACTGAGGTTCTGATCCGGAACCGGACAGAAACGGTTTAGAATCTCGGATCTAGTCTGAAAGCTTGTGAATTAAGCGCAGCTAGTCTGCTCTCCTGCGCCCCCTGCTGTACGCTGTGATTAACTGCTGCCCTCATTAAACTGAATTAACTTTAGTTTTTTTACTCACAGTAAAAGTCCACAAACAACTTCAGGTCTCGGAACCGAGCCCGGACAGACTGCAGGTCCTTCAGAGTCTCTGTGGGGTACCGGTACCGACACTGACCGGAGGAGGAGGTTCTGTTAGCAACCAGCCTTAACTTGAAACCGGTTCGGTTTGTTCAATAAAGTTTGCTCTCACCTCCGTCAGAGTCTGTTGCTCCGCTTCCGGTCCAACCAGAGGCATGTTACAGCAGAACCGAGCCCAGAACCATTTTATATTCAGAACCACATCCTAACAGCGACCAGACTGGGCACGTCACTTCCGCTTCAAGACCGCCACATTAACCAGAGACTGCAAGAAGCCGGAAGCTACCTCCTGGCTGCTGCTGATCAGCGCCATCTTGGTGAGGGCGCTAGATCTGAACCGAATATAACCCTAAGCAGCGACAACAGCTTTAAAAATAATGAATTAAACTGTTTTTATTGAAAGCTAGTCTCAGATCTGGAGAGGAATACATCGGTTCCGAGAAGAAAACACCTGAACAAAACTAACTGTCCTTTAGCTGCGTAGCATTTTATCAAGTGGGAAGGACCCACAGGTCATTCATGATGGTGAGTTACAGCAGGTGGGACCTGCACATCGCTCTATTAACACACCTGAAGGCGGTTCCCCATCAACCCCGGACATTACGTGAAACAAATTCCTGGTAAGTGAGGATGCTTACAGGGTCGAGATAAAAACAACGGAACCAGAACCTGTTTTCACTCCAAATCATAATGCTAAAAGGGACTTTTATTCTGAAAGGACTGAATCCAGGTGACTTCATGTGAAATGTAAACTAAATCTTTATTGATTTAATTTGAGCAGAAGCATGCAGATCTCAGCTGACCAATCACATGCCAAACAGTTTAGAAACTACAACCCCCATCAGCCCCGGTGAAGGTGGGCGTGGCCCCCTCATATGGGCGTGGCCCTCCACTCCTTGCCTTCAGTCAGCGCTCTGGGTTGGTGGATGAACACGCTGTAGCGGACGCCCTGATTGGCGGCCGCCCTGACAAAGCGGCTGTTGGCTGTCATGGTGACAGCTCTCAGGAAATCTCCGGTACCGAAGATGGCGAGCGAACGGCGGTTGACCTTGGCGCTGGGCGTGAGGCGGCGGCTGCGCTCCGACGGCTGGTCGTCCACCAGCTGCAGGCGGGCCAGCAGCGTCTGAGCACGCTCCTTCTCGCCCGGCCCGCCCAACGTGTCAAGGATGCCGCGGAAGTCAGTCACGGCGGCACGGCAGGCGAACAGCTGCTTGCCCGCCATGAAGGCGTCGAGGCTGGGCAGAACCGGCCACCGGCGCTCCTGGGCAGCCTGCTCCGTCAGAACCGGCTCCCGGAAGCTGAAGTGGCAACGGCCATGGCTGAGTGCCGACACGTAGGCGATGAGCGTGGTGATGTCCAGGTTTACCCGCCCACACTCCTCTGGCGGCGGCGGCGGCAGCGGGAATGCCAGGCGAGCCAGCACCGTGCCACGCTGCACCCGGGTCAGACCAGACCCCAGCTCTCCCTCTGGGTCATCTGGGTCAGCCTCCTCTTCCTCCTCTTCCTCCACTTCTTCCTCATCCTTCTCCTGCTCATCCTCCACCCTCACCGCCACGATGTCGCCCCTCACCGCAACGCCCAGGTGCCGCAGTCGGTCGGCCATGGGGCTGGACACGCCATTGTAGAAAGCGAAGACGACGCGGGGGTGGCGGTAGTTGACGGGCAGCTGGCAACTGGCCAACAGGAAGTCCTTTGCCTGCCGCACCACGCTCTTGTCTCCATACTGGCCCCGCCCCTGCCAGATGTTGTGCAGCGCCTCCGCCTTGCGGCCCACCGCCTTCACCCAGGTGAGTCCCGCGTCGGCCACCACGTCCACCACAAGCGTGCGGCGGCGGCCAGTGGCGTCCCGGTAGCTGAAGACGTGCAACAATGCCACAACATCCTCCAAGTCCTGCGCCGAGTCCACGATGGCGGTAAGGTGGGTGAGGTTGGTGCTGTGCAGGTGAGACTCCTTCACCTGCAGCTCTCCGGCCTCCACCCGCCGCAGGAAGCGCAGCTCGGCCCGCAGCTTGCCGCACAGCTTCTGGTGCCCTTCAACCCCTGGACAGAGATGCTCCGCCCGCTGCAACAGCGCCTGGGCCGAGCTGATCCGGTCCTGCAGCGTGGCCTGAAGGGACATGTCTGCTGCATCACACCTGGGGACAGAACCAGACCTTGGATCAACTGAAAGAGACCAGCAACCGGACCACTGACCCAATCTTATGGGTTCTGTTCACAGATGACCTGGAGCTGGTTGATCAACAGTTGGATCACCTGTTCTTATCAGGACCCTTCACTTCTCTAGAAATGTTCTGTTGGACCTTCCAAGTCAGAACCAGAACTTATTTCCAGGTAAAGTTTATTATAATGAAATTATATCAGGAATCAGAAATAAAATAAAACCTTTAGAGGTCGGACTGTGTTTCCAGAACTATGGGTCAGAAGCAGAACCAGAGAAATATTTGGGTGGGATGGCAGTCCATAACCTGTTACGAGAAACATCATGAGGGTGGTACTGATCCATAGAACCTCTTGGTACCGGACTGCTCAGAACCACATAATGGGAAATGGCTTTGTATAGCTCCTTACCAAGTCCAAAGGAACCCAAAGCTTCTACAGTCATTCACTCATTCATCCATTCACTCACAGGCTGATGGTGGAGAGCTACCTGCAGCCTGAGAGAGGCCAGGTTGGGGGGGTACCGGTCCAGAAGCTGCAAAGAGGTTCCACTCCAGTCATCAGCATGGATCACGTGCCTTCTACGACAACCAGAACCGTTGTCGGGTACAAGTGCTACATCAAAATCTGTGACCCATCATTTTCTGCGACCACAGAAGGCGATAGAGCGCAGGTATGTCTTGAAGATCAGCGAGAAGAAGAGTATTTACGTAAACTGAGTAAATACTGATACAGCACAAAGCTGACGGTTTCCGATTCCAGCTTCCGATTCGGGAAATGGCTTAAGGGCAATTCCACCTAATTTTTCACTACCTTCCGCATCTTTAATCAACTCTAGTTTAAAAACTACAACAGCTAAACTCTTCAAACCTGGACTGGATTATTCTGCTATATTAGCAGAATATTTAGAACCATGTTTGTGATTTGAGAAACCTTTATCTGATTTGTGAAACTTCACTTCACTTAACAGACTTCTGCAGAAGATCTTTCCTTCCAACAGCCATCACCATCTACAATAATTCTTTGAAGAATTATTGAACTATACCAACATTTAATTTCCCATTGGAATTAATAAAGTGGTTTTGAATTATAATTGAATTTAGAAAAAACTGCATGGAACAAGTGTGAATAGTAATCTAAACTTTAGTGAAGTTTCACAAATCACATAAAGGTTTCACAAATCCCAAACATGGATTAAAAGATTCTGCTACTAGAGCAGAATAATCTAGTCTAGGTTTGAAAGAGTCTGAGTTGTATTTTAGGATTGGAGTGGTTCTAGTATGATCCAGATGCAAAAAAGTGGTGAAATCAACCTTTACTGAAGTTTCACAAATCACAAACATGGTTGTAAATATTCTGCTATTAGTTGAAAATAATCCAATTCAGAATTGAAGAGTGTTGTAATTAGAGCAGTTATACTATGACAGAGATTTAAAAAAAAAAAAAAAAAACTAAAAAAAACCTGGTGAAATCAACCTTTTTTGAAGTTTCACAAATCAGATAAAAGTTTCACAAATCACAAACATGGTTCTAAATATTGTGCTATTAGAGCATAACAATCCAGTCCAGGTTTGAAGAGTCTAGTTGTTGCAATTTTTAAACTAGAGTCGATTAAAGTTGTGGAAGGTAGCGAAAAATTAGGTGGAATCGTCCTTTAGCCATTTCCCGATTCGGAAACCAACTTCAGCTTCGTGATCCAGCTGGGATTGTAAACTTCATGGCTCCTTTATTACCGGCGCATCGACGGAGAATGTAAACTGCTTGACTGACCATCGCACTGATTGTCTATGATGTCATTAAAACATGTAGACCAACTGTGGCCGTTTAATAAATAAACGATTAAAAAATGATTCTAAGTGCTCTGGTAGTCTTTAACACAATTTTTAATGTTTCTGCCAGCATATCACACTAATAACCATATTTAACCCTCAAACAGCCAAATTGACACTGGTCACAGATTGTGACGGCCATAATAATCCGTGACCTCACTGTACAGGCCTGTAGATTATGTCAGAGTGTAAAACAACTATTTTTCAGAGTTCTGCCACCTGAGTGTATTTATAACAATAACCAGGTAATTGGTCACGGATTTTGATAACACCTGAACCAAAACCTGTTCTAGTCACCATGGTAACACTTGCAAACGGGCCGGCCAGAACCTATGTCGTATTATCAGTAGCGACACCAGAACCAAATCAATCTGGACCTCCAGAACGTCAACCCGCAGTGATTCAGGCAAAAGGAGCCCTGACCCGGTTCTAAGAGCCGAATCTGAACTGAACTTGAATGTTCCGGGGTTATTGGTCTGAAGAGAGCATCGGGTTTTCACCAGCTGGAGCCCAAACCCAACAGAACAGAACCCATCTCCTTGTAGAACCGACCCAGATATGAATAGAACCCACTGAAAACCCACCAGATGAACCTGACCGGTTCTGTCCGGGATCTGACCCGACTGAACCCTCCAGGTAAAGCTGGCAGACTCACCTGGTTCTGGACTCAGCGGGTTGGAAGTTCGCTGCCGGTTCCGGTTCTGGCTCGTCGTTTAAAGCCGACCAGGTAGAGCCGATAACGTCAAAAGTTCGTTCCGAACCGCCAGTGCTAGATGCTAATGTTAATGACGCTGCACGACTCAGCTGGCAGGAAACTGCGTCACTACCTTCTTCTTCTTCTTGATATTTATTGGCGGTTGGCAAGAAACGTTAGGTGAGCATTACCGCCACCAACTGGTCAGGATTGTGTACCACTTGACAAAAAAAAACAACTATATCCTATTATACAACTTACTCTGTTTCAAAAAATCAAATATAACCTGATATCCTCTGCTTCCCGAGTCCTTTTGCAGTAAATCAACAATATCAAATTTCATTTTCATATTTCTAAGGTTCCTAATTAACTTGTTTCTCTGAATCATATACTTCCTAGAACTCAAAATAACATGTTCTACTGTCTCATCTTCACATTTCCCTGTCTGATGTTTCCCTATCAGAAATAGTGATCTATTCAATCCAGTGTGTCTGATTCTAAATAATTATCTCTTCTCTCCTGTTTCTTTCTGTTCTTCTCATTTGTCCAATTCTCTTTTGGATTTCATAAAACCACCCTCCTTTCTTTTCTTCTACTGATAACTTTTGCCACCTCTCTTTTCTTTTTTGTTCAATTATACCCTTTATTTCTGTTACACTATAACTAGCATTAATATCTATCCTTACCTGATTGGTTCTCTCCTTAGCCATCCTGTCTGCCATTTCATTTCCCTTAATCCCGTGATGTGCTGGAACCCTGTTACTGTTAGCCCATCATATTTTTTATTTTCAAAATAAAAGCAAAGACCGGAAAAGAGGAAACAGTGATAGTCTGGTAGGTGGCGGTAAATGCATCTTATGTTGCCGTCCTCCAATAAAACACATAAGAAGAAGAAAAATACCGTCTGTGGTTTTATATCCGGTTTCATTTTTATAGTAAAGTTTATTTTTACTTAATGAAACATTTCAAACAGTAACAGATTCATAATCCCACACTGACATGTTTCCCTCCTCTCTGACGACCTAAAGTTCAGAACAGAACCGGGTTTAGAACCGAATCGTGTTCAGAACCGGACCAGAACAGAACCAGGTTCAGAACATACAGACAGCAAGCCGATGATGACTGAATGTTTATTTGGAAACAAACACTAAAAAATGAAGGGAACAATAAATACTGAATATTGATTATTGATTGGCAACATGCTGAAGAATGTAAGGCACATGAGGTCAGCTGACCTTCTGGCACCGGCACACCTGGGCAGGTGAGCCAGAACCATTAGGCCAATCATCTGGCAGCAGCAGCAGGAAGGGGCGGAGCCAGGGCTCATCAGCTCTTCAGCTGCTTCCTCTTCTTCACCAGTTCAGCCAGCATCTTACACCGGGTCACGCAGTCCTCCTGGAACCAGAACACAGACGGAACCAGGTCAGAACCAGAACACAGAGGGAACCAGAACTGGGCTGTCTCACCTTGGTCTTTCCGGGGACCACCTTGGCGATCCGGTCCCAGCGTTCTGCGGTTCCGCGGGGGAACTGCTGCAGGGCCAGTTCTAGCAGCTTCTGCTGGTTCTGTGTCCAAACAGCCATGTTCTCCTGAAGCTCCGCCTCCTCCTGTTCCTCCACCGCCGCCGCCGGGTCAAAGTCCTTCTGCCGCCGGCCGCGGACCTTCCCCTCCGTTGCATCTGCACAGGAACTCTTCTTGTTCCTCCTTCGGAGCACCGGAGCTGCTTCCTCCTCCTCCTTTTCTTCCTCCTCTTCACTGGCCCCGCCCACTCTCTGAGTAATGATGTCATCCACAGGAAATGGCCGCACAGGAAGTGGAGGAGACTTTAAATCTGAGAGTTTGACCAGAGCTGAAACACAAGAAAACAGAAGTTCCATCAGAGTTCTGCTGGGTAGAACCAGAACCTCAAATTGAGGAAACCTGAAACTGTCTCAGTTGGACCTCAGTGTCACAGCAGAACCCAAAATAAACTCAAATTCCAGGAGCTGAAGAACAGAACCGCGGTACCTGAGGTTTGGTTCACATTGTCTTTCATCTGTTTGACTTTGGTCGTCACCTGCAGTAGGAAAAACGATTCAGGTCAGCAACACATGCAGGACCGAATCCACCACAAATGGGCTTGGACCGGAACCCATACTGGTCCAGGGAAACCGGGACCGGGTTCCCCTGGACTCTGGGACCAGTGATTTCTTCCGGAAACAGCTTCAGACTCACAGCGGGAACAGATCGTCCAAGTTCCTGGGCAATCTTCTCCCAGCGGCCCGGAGTTCCTCCAGGGAATTTCACCATCAACCTGCTGAGGAGGCTCAGGTCGTCCTCTGTCCAGCCGGACTCCTGGACAGTAAAGAGGCCAGACACAGGGGCGGCACGATGGATGTGGGCACCAAAATGCTGGAGTAATTCCTAGTCACCATTTTCTTTAACAGCAGTTTGAGTAACGAATAGGTCCTCAGAAAGACAGAGGGACAGGCTGAGGACAACTTCTAGTGTTCAGTGTCCCATCAATCACGTCTCACCTTCTTCTTGGGAGCCTTGGCGTCCTGCAGCCAGTCGTCCATCTGGTCCTCGATGTCCTCGATGGACGTGGTCTGGTCGTAGTTCTGCTGCGTCTCTGGAGGGACGTAAACAGGAAACTCCACTTTGGGTTTCTTCACCTTTGGCCGTTTCTCTCCTGGCAGAACAGAGACAGAATGGGTTCTAGACCAGGTTCTGGATGGGTTTTAGACTCTTGCAATGTATTTTAATCTTGTGAATATATTCAGTTGTGTTTTTCTTTTGTGGAACCAGGTTCTGCTGCTGTGCTGCAGGTTTCTGCCTCTTGGATCTCGGCGGTTCCGCCTGCTGACAGGACAGAAAAGGACCGAACGGCGTTTACTTGGAGCAGCTTCCTGTTCAGCTTCAGCTTCCTTCTTGGTCTGCCGGTAATCCTCGTAGTACTGCTTCACTTCCTGGAACAGAGAGACCGGGTCTGAGACCACAACCTGGACCAGAACCAGAGTGAAGTCTGATGAAGACCATGATGATTATAAGACCTGGACTCAAACTAGGTTCCGGTCCGGTCCAGTCCGGTCCGGTCCCCTACCTGTACGGTCTGCGGCAGGTTCTTGAGGGCCAGGTAGAGCCAGATGCTGAGCTTCAGAGGGAGGATGTCCTGCCATTGCGGTCGCTCATGGCTCCTGCAGCAACAACGCAGCAACATCAGAGGGGAGGTACGGAAACTATGGCGATGGTGATGTCACAGCTGTACCTGTCGGAGCGGTCCTGAGCGATACACCTGTGCTCCTCGACGGGTCTGGAACTCAGCTTCTTCTTCTTCTCCTTTTTTTTCCGACTGAGGAGCTCATCCTGGAAAAGTCACATGACATGCTCTGCTCTGATTGGCTGTCTGAGAGCTGCTCTGCTCTGCTCTGATTGGCTGTCTCACCAGCTGCTTCTCCAGGTAGATGGACCAGATGACGGCGTAGTGTCCCACAGTGAGGATGAGGAAGAGCAGGAAGCCCAGCTCGGCGTTGCTCATCTTCCTCACGCGCCGGTAGTAGAAGACGGGCTGCCGCCAGTCGGGGAGTCCGTTCTCCAGGATGTCGTCGTACCTGCAGAGACACACCTGGTGACCCGCTGACCTCCATGGAGGACGGGCGTCCCTCGGCTGCCTCACCTTCGCCGTCTGTCCTCATCCTTCAGAACTTCATAGATGGCCACCAGCTGAGGACGGACAAGGAAGACCATGAGGTTCTGGTTCTGGTTCTGCAGGCCGGGTCCACCCACCTGTCTGAACTGCGTCCCACCTGTCTGAACTGCGTCTCAGCATTTTCATCTTTGTTCTTGTCAGGATGGAGAATCAGAGACAGGCGACGGTACGCCTTCTTTATGTCTGCTGCCGCCGCGTCCTGCAGGGGGACAAATGAGGGACAATGAGGGCTGATCTATTGGGTCTAGCTCTATGCTCTCTAGTCGCTGTCGCCAGAGGCAAAACAAAAACCTCCAGAAATTCAAAATGAAGGTTTTTGTTTGAATATAAACAGAGAAGCTCATGGCTCATATTTTTGTACTTATGCTAACCATGATCAGAGTTTGACATGAATTTAGATGTCATGAAACTATGATATTTAAAGATGCTTCAGCGATGACAGCGTTCACGGGTGGAAAGAAAACGACAGCAGCTTTGGAAGAACTCATGTCTGCAGGAACATTTAGCAGTTTCTGCTGAGCTTTTTTGTTTTCGAACATTAAGATTAACATGTTAGGTTCACTGTTTTCTTCTTCTCCGGCCAGCTAACAAAGCTAACAAGACAGAAACTCACTGCCTTGTTGGAAGATGGAACCAAAGCTGAAAACGTCTGAAAACATATTTCTACATAGATTAGCCAAGTCAGACCCGTTGGTAGAGATGAGCTGTTCAGTAGCGACTCGATTCTTTTGAACGGTTCTCCGAATGGCAGGACTCAGTCTGTTCTTAAAAGTCAGCTCTGCTGCTGTTTCATTTCATTTAAAATTATTTAATTTGGAATATTACAATAGATAAAAACAACTGATAGAAATGGGTGAATAATTTTAACAGTTTGAACAAATATTAATTTATTCTTTATTTTACATTAATTTTGGCATCACTAACTGAACTTTCTGAAGCTTTGTTACACTTTATTTATTATGTTTGACCAAAAAAGTCAACCTATTATTTTTGTCAGTTTCAGTTACTTTATAATTCATCTTCCCCTACCTGCACTGACTGAACAAATTAAAGTTGTTTTTCAATGTTTGACCAGTTGGTGGCGCTGTACTGCTGCAGAGTTATCAAATAAATCAGTAATTCAGAACATTCATGTCTGTGTTTAACAAAATTAATATTTTATCGGATCAAAGTCTCAGGTATCGGTATCAAAAGCGAAAAGTGGATCAGTGCGCCGCTCACAGACAGCTGAGTCCTAGAATATTCATGGAAAGTTGAGAGGAAGGAAAAGCTGAGCAAAACCTCACAATGCATTGATGCAGGAATGAAAGCTGAAGGAGTTCTGACCCGGTTCTGAGAACAGAATATTCTGGTGTTATGACCCAGAACCATCAGAACCATCTGACCCAGAGCTCTGAGGTCAGCTGAATAGCTTTTGTGAACCAAACAGAATCTCTCTGTGGCTCCGAGTCAGTTGGTCCGTTTGGCACGTCTTCTTCCTGGCCCTTCAGCTGGAATGACGTAGATGATTTTCAGTCTAAAGTTTCAGAGATCATTGATTCCATCCATCGCCCCGTTAAAGCGAAGGTTGTGTCTGTAGGAAGAAATGTCCAAATAGTTCGATCTGCAAGACAACTCTGCTGCAGCGCCCAACGAAAATGGAGTAAAACTCAACTTCACCTTTATTATGACATCTATAAAGAAAGACTAGGTAACTATCACTCAACACTAAAACATGTAAGAGAAGTTTTCTATGCAGATGTCATAAATATTAACATTAACAAAGCTGGAGGTTCATCTGCATCACAAACCCTGCAGTGACTGAACCTCCTGAACTTCAATCTAATGCAACAAGTTTTCAGCTTTTTAGAGAAAATTCATAAAATCTGAGGATTAATCTGCACATCAACTCTAAAGCCAGAACCAATGCTGAGCCCAAACAAAACAAATACAGGAAAAATGACCCAATTTAAACCACTAAATTATAAAACCACAGCAGAAACGATGAGTCAGTGAAGCTCCAGTTCCTGCGGTCTGGATGTTCTAGATCTATAACTCTAGAACATTTCTTTCCTGTTGCTGCTGCTGATCTGATCCAATAGTAACTCTTGGATCTCATCATGTTCTGAAACCAGCCGTTATCAAACCAATGATAAAATCACTACTGCAGAACTACAGGCCAACCTCTGACCTCTGACCTCCCGTTCATCGCTTCAACAGTTAAACAGCTTCCTATTAACTCCTTCCAGTCTGGTTTCCATGGTTACCGCAGCACAGAGACTGGCCTAGTCAAAGTATCCAATGACATCTATATAAATATGTGGGAGAACCACTGAGCTGGTTCTGGTTCTGTTGGACCTCAGTGATGATCATTTTACTGATCCGACTGGAGAGTCCAGAACTCAACTGGTTCCAGTCTGACATAATGAACTGGGATTTCTCTGTTTCAACTGGAAAGGTTTCATCAAAGAGGTCAAAGGTCACATGTGGGGTTCCCCAAGGTTCAACCCTCTGATTCAATATCTACCTGCTCCCACTGGTTCAGGTTATAACAGGAAATAATATCAGCTACCATAACTATGATACAGCTCTGCGTTATGATGTCACCAGGTGACCTTTGACCCCGTCCAGTCACTGAACAGATGCTGAGAACAGATCAATGTGTGGATGAGAGAAAACTGAAGTTATTATTATTGGACCTAAAGAAGAGTGATCTAGAGTTATAGATCACTCTATAACTCTAGATTGATCTAGAGTCAATCCACAGCTTCAGTTATTACAACTAAAACCAGCGATCAGCCTGAAACCTGGGAGTAGTGATGACCTGTGACCTCTGACCGGACCTTCCAGAGCCACATAAAGACAGTCACAAAGTCGGCCTTCTGTCACCTGAAGAATATCTAGAGGAATGATGTCTAGATCTACAGAAACTCCTTTATCTTCAGTCGCATCGATTCCTCAGAGAATAGACTTTAAAAACTGTAGTTAGTTTATGAATCACTGAACGGCTCAGAACCACAATATATTAAAGATCTGCTGTCGTCATAGCAACCTTCCAGACCTTTCTGGTTCTGCTCAAGTAGAACCAAAACAAGTAGAAGCAGCATTCAGCATCTATGCACCACAGATCTGGAGCAAACTTCCAGTAAACTGTAAAACAGCTGAAACCCTGAGATCCTTTAAATCTAGATTAAAACCAGCTGGTTAGTTTCATTTGAAACGTGATCAATTATCAATTTATCGATGGTTCTTGACTTAATGTCATGTTTTATTGTTGATTCTGTGACTTTGTGTTTATGATGTAAAGCTCTTTGAAATGCCTTGCTGCTGAAATGTGCTGTACAGATAAATTTGATAGATTGATAGACTGATTGATTGATTGGATCTCATCTGGTCTCTCTGACCTTCACCTGCAGCTCAGGAGGAAAACTGCTGCTGGTTTTTATTCATATTGATCAACTAGTGATGATTGTTGGAAATAAACTCGATCTGCTTTATTAGCTGTTCAGAACCAGTTCAATAGTAAGAAATGTTCCGGAGCTTCTGGGTTTTTATCGGTTCCGCGGCTGTTGGAACCGGACCAGAACATCTGGACCCCAATCTGTTCTCCAGAACCGAGTCCCGAACCTGGGCTTTCTGCCTGGAGGACCAGGGAAAACCTCCGGACGGGTTCTGTGTGGGTTCGACTGTCCCAGACAGCTGGCAGCAGAACCCCGAGCGGACCGTGACGTGGTGCCGGTCCCTGGTTGCCATGGAGACGGACTCACCTTGTCCAGGTGCAGGAACTCGTAGAAGTTCTGCGGAACCTCCTCTACCAGGTCCAGGAGCTCCAGGTCCGCCTCCCAGCCCCGAACCAGAACCAGAACCAGGCTCAGGACCAGAGGCCCGCTCAGACCCGCACACATTCGCATCTCCGGAACCAAACGGAGGAGGACCGGACCCGGAACCAGGACCAGGATCGGAACCAGGACCAGGTAACGGGCCGGCGTGGGGAGCAGCTCAGACAGAACCGGAAACTCCGACACGTCCTCGAAGGTTCCGCTGTTTTTCTTCCTGAGCTGATCGAATTACTGGGTCGGTACCGCCCCCTGCAGGCCTGGAGGAGCCTCTGCGACAGACTCGGAACCTCCCGAACCTCTGGTTCCAGAACCACAAAACCAGGAGGAGTTCGGCTGCAGCCTTGGAACAGAACCACCATTCTGGGTCCAAACGGGTCAGAACATCAGCTTCTGATGGTTCTACTGACGGGTCGAGCCACTGAAAACCCAATAAGGCTGACCGGCCCGGACGGACTGGATTAGACCTCAGCATCCAGCTGTAAACAGAACCACGAGACAACCCAACAGAACCTGAGTGAGGCGGGTTAGCACCCTGGTTCTGGTCAGTGTGGACCCAGACACTGGGTTCTGGACCCAGTTTGACCAGCAACATGAATGTGAAACAGCAGAACTGATCACAGGGTGTACTTACTTTAATTAAATCATCAACTTACATTTTTGATCCATAATGTCAAATATGATCTAGTAGAAAAGATGAAGCTTGAAACAAAACAAACTCCAAATCAGTCACACTTTATGAGTTCTGATCCAGTTCTGGTTCTAATCCAATTCCTTTTTTAAAAGCTTTTGTTGGCTCAAGTGGCCATTATTTGGTCATCAGGCCGAGACTGCAACCTGCGACATCCAAGTCCAGAACTCACTGGGATGTGCTTAACTCCACCACAGCAAACCCTGATCCGGTCCTGATCCGGCCCTGATCCAGTGAGACGGCTAACAGCCTTAGCCAGGAAGCCAAGCGGAGAACGTTGGATCCAACTGGATCCAGAACTTCAGAAGGTTAAATATGACCGCCTCAAACACTCGGTAGCACTCATGGCTGACTAGTCGGACCTGAGCAGGAGGACTTGGAGAAACTAAAGGACCTGGAGAAACTGGAGGACTTGGAGAAACTAAAGGACTTGGAGAAAATTGAGGACATGGAGAAACTGAAGGACTTGGAGAAACTGGAGGACTTGGAGAAACTGGAGGACATGGAGAAACTGAAGGACTTGTAGAAACTGGAGGACTTGGAGAAAATGGAGGACTTGGAGAAACTGGAGGACTTGGAGAAACTGGAGGACATGGAGAAACTGAAGGACTTGTAGAAACTGGAGGACTTGGAGAAAATGGAGGACTTGGAGAAACTGGAGGACTTGGAGAAACTGGAGGACATGGAGAAACTGAAGGACTTGTAGAAACTGGAGGACTTGGAGAAACTGAAGGACTTGTAGAAACTGGAGGACTTGGAGAATCTGAAGGATTTGGAGAAACTAAAAGACTTGGAAAAACTAAAGGACTTGGAGAATCTGAAGGACTTGGAGAAACTGAAGGACTTGGATAAACTGGAGGACTTGGAGAATCTGAAAGACTTGGAGAAACCGAAGGACTTGGAGAAACTAAAGTACTTGTAGAAACTGGAGGACTTGGAGAAAATGGAGGACTTGGAGAAACTAAAGGACTTGGAGAAACTGAAGGACTTGTAGAAACTGGAGGACTTGGAGAATCTGAAGGATTTGAAGAAACTAAAAGACTTGGAAAAACTAAAGGACTTGGAGAATCTGAAGGACTTGGAGAAACTGAAGGACTTGGATAATCTGAAGGACTTGGATAATCTGAAGGACTTTGAGAAACTGAAGGTTTGGAGAAACTAAAGGACTTGCAGAAACTGAAGGACTTGTAGAAACTGGAGGACTTGGAGAATCTGAAGGATTTGGAGAAACTAAAAGACTTGGAAAAACTAAAGGACTTGGAGAATCTGAAGGACTTGGAGAAACTGAAGGACTTGGATAATCTGAAGGATTTGGATAATCTGAAGGACTTTGAGAAACTGAAGGTTTGGAGAAACTAAAGGACTTGCAGAAACTGAAGGACTTGTAG
>CAEFZY010046884.1:0-13671 GCA_903066815.1 Brachyrhaphis roseni
AATCCAGGTGAGTTAATCCAGGTGAGTTAATCCAGGTGAGTTAATCCAGGTGAGTTAATCCAGGTGAGTTAATCCAGGTGAGTTAATCCAGATGAGTTAATACAGGTGAGTTAATCCAGGTGAATTAATCCAGGTGAGTTAATCCAGGTGAGTTAATCCAGGTGAGTTAATCCAGGTGAGTTAATCCAGATGAGTTAATACAGGTGAGTTAATCCAGGTGAACTGAAACATTCAGGACGTTTTGGTTTCACCTGGACCTCCAGAACCAACACTGGAAACCACTGAGATTAAAAACCTTCTAGTTTTAGCTTCACCTGGTTCTAATTCTGTCAATAAAATCTCTGATATCCAGTTATTAATCAGTTAATCCATAAAATAATCCTACACAAAGTGATGAACTTTTCTCATGTTGATATTTTATCTGCAGATCCGTCGTTTACTGCAGATGATCAAACGTTCACTGGAGGAATTGTGTTTTTGCATTTCAGGCAATGAAACATTTATTTTCTTATTTAAAAGGGAATTTATGAAATGATTTGAATCTTTAATGTCAGTTGCAGCTCTGGTTCAGTTAATGAAATGATTTTATCAGGATTAAAACGGTCTGCTGGATGAACACAGAGGATGAGTCAGACGATCAGAACCGATGCGACCCGTTCCCATAAACCACAAAGAGGCTGATTGATATGCAGAAAGGCCCCAGGGGCCCCAAACACAGCCAGGTTTTAATTACAGATAACACAACGTGTGTGTGTTTGAAGTGCTTCTGATTGAATGGGTGCTCAACCTCTCTCTCCAGCTCCGCCTGCTGCTCGCTCGCCCATTCAGGACAACATTTACACATCTGAGGAGCCGCATCAAAGAGGCCGAGTGTGTGTGTGGGTGTGTGTGTGTGGGGGTGTGTGTGTGTGGGTGTGTGTGGGGGTGTGTGTGCGTGTGTGTGTGGGAGGGGGGTGTGTGTGTGTGTGTGAAGGAGCTCAGGCTGTTTAAATGCTCTAACTGCTCAGATGTCCTCAGGTCGTCTGGAGATGTTTTGGTTTCTGTCTTCAGGTGTTTTTATAAGTAAAGAACCAATCAGCTCACAGGTTTTTCCAGGTTTTCTCTCTGTGTGCTCTTGGATCCGTGGATCAGGTTTTTCTTTAACCTGTTTTATTTTACAGACAGAATATTGTTTTATGATCTGAAACCTTGTAGGATTTTAACTTTCTGAATAAAATGATAAAGAGTTTAGGATGACATGGAGCTGCAGACAGGAAGGTGGTTCTGGGTTCTGGGAGTCCGATGGTGAACAGAATTTATTTAATTACCAGCAGAATCTCCGGCTGACTTCATAATTTTATCATCTTCAGCAGGAAAACAGAGCTGGGTTATCCTGGTGATGCTCAGATAACAGATGTTTTCTTGCAAAGATGCTGCAGAAAACCAGAATCAAGACATTTTCAAAACAATGTGACAGCGCCCCCTGCTGGAAAAGGTCCGTCCCTCTGTGGTATTAATGCATAATGTCTCCAGACACACAATGTCTTCAGAGTCAGAGAAGAAATGATGAACATGAACTACCTCAAAGCTTTCTACTGCATCTCACAATAATGTTCACTTCCTGTTACTCGTCTCCATAGAAACAACATCTGGAGTCATAAAGGATAAAGGAGGATTTATAATAAACGCTACATCAAAAAGTAAAAATGACAAAAACAAGTTCCTGATCAGTTTATTGATCAGCTGATCAGTGTCATTTCCACCATGACTTATGAATAAAATGTATTTTATATAGAAAAATAAATGTAAACATAAATTAAATATAAGTAAAGATATATGAGCAACATATAACAGAATATATTTAAAATATGGGAACATGTAATCAGTTCCTGATAGTAACTAGTTACATTTACTCAGTTACATTTACTAGAGTAACTTAAAAATATATATACTTTTATAAATGTACTACGCTGTACTTTTTACCTTTTGTTGAGTAATTTTATTATAAAGTATTTTTACTCTTATTTGAGTAAAACTTCAGGATTTTCTTCCCACTGAATGAAAAACAAAATGTTTTAACCAAAAACCCAGCAGACACAAAAACCTGCAGCTTCTCTTTCTTTTGCCTGATTTTGTTGGGTTTTTTTGTCAGTTTTATGAATTATTGCAATTTTTGTCGTTAAAATACGAAAATTTCCACATAACTTTATATTTTTTATGATGTAATTTTTAAATATTAAATGATTTACATTAAAAGATTTAAAATCTTCATCTCTTTCAGATTTATTTAATGTTGCTTATAGTTTCAGTGATGCTCTGATGGAGGTTCAATAAATGTGCTGTTTATTTAGTATTAATACATAAACATTCATGTAAACTTTAAAATGAAATAATCATGTTGTTTATTAACACAGTGTCACGTCTGACTCATTATGCTCAGAGTAAACTTTAGCTCAAACCTTCCAGAAATCTAAGAAACCAATTTTTCAGAAATCTATTTTAATGTAAATCAGAAAATGAAGAGTGAAAGTTGGATTCTGACTGTATGCAGAGATTTACTGAAGAGTTTCTGTAATAATGTTTCCTCTCTGGTTTTTCTCTTCCTGTTGTGAAAATGAAGATTTATTTCAAACATGTGAAAAGCAACAAAACGTCTGCAGAGATGAAAGGATTTGGTTTATTTGTTGCTTTAACAGAGTACACTGTAAAAAACAAATCTGTTATCAAGAACATTTGAACTTATATGTCAAATAAAATATAATTAACATAGTTAATGGAATTACTTACTTTGTGGCAAATTTAATTATTAAAATTTGAAGTAAAAAATTCTTATTCTAGTTAAAATGAAATAATTTTATTTCCTGTGAACATCGCCTGTCTAGTTGCAGCATTTAACGCCTCAGTGACCGAGGTCAGTTCTTTAATTAATTACTTCACATTATTGAAAATTAAAGTTCCAGGAAATCACTTCAGATTTATTTTGTTGCCTCTAAATTTTTCATACAGTAGTTTGAGTTTGTTGATTGAACCCGTCTGACATTTTAGATTTCTAACCCGTCATGTTGGTTTTGTTTGAATATGATGATTGTTTCTTAATTCTAAATAATTTTAATATACAGTAACACTGTAGAAATGAGGGATTTTATTATTGTGCTTTCAGAAATGATTTTCAGAGGATTGTCTGATTTTCTGAAGGTCATTTAACTTTATGAGTTTCCATTTGGAAAAAGATTTAAAACAATTCAAACAGTTTTTTACTCAACGCTTGATGACATTCAGATGAACGGTCAGATAAACTAGCATGCTATGTTAGCATGCATTAACTAGCCATAATTTAGCTAACATGATCCGCCTCCAACAGCATCACTCAACTGGCTCAACACACAGGGGCCCCCAGATCTTCAGGGGCCCCATAAATACTGAAAATCAATCACTGATGATTGGTTATTATTTGCTGAGATGTACTTGTGAACAAACCAAAATGTTTCCTTTTTCTGTCTTAGACTTTCTTCTTCTGGTTTTCTGTCTCCTGAGCCCAAAAAAACTGAATCAGTTTCAGGTTTGGTCCTGAAGACACTTCATAGTAAATGTGTTTTCTATGTTTATTTAGCAAGAAAACAAAGAGTCTGATTCAGGATTAGCTGGATTCCCTCAGTTTGTTCATCTTTGGACAGTGAATTTATTAAACAGTAGATTTATTAAACTCAGAGTCATACATGGCTTTTGGTTCTCGATCATCTGAAGGCTGTAAAATGAACCTGGATATTAAAATCTGCTGCATCAGGTTTATTAAAGAAATATTTTCTCATCAAAGTTTGTTTCTTCATTGGTTTTAATGCTACAAATAACTTTTTATTTCATTTAACACACATATTGTGAAGCTTTCCTCCTGCTACTGAACCATTTCACAGGTTCGCTGTAGCCTGAAGTTTCTCTGCTGCTTCACCAGCAGGGGGCGCCACCTTCTGAAACCCTCCAGACTGGCCTGCAGCTCCTTTTCTCAGTCAGACCTCCAGGTTTGTGTGGCTCAGCCTCTGAGCTCTGACGGTCCGCTGTGTCTCTGTGGGTCGCAGCTGAACGACTCGCCGCTGACCCTCAAGGGCTCGGTTCAGACGGGTCGCGGTGTGAAGATCTCCAAGGTCCAAACTGGAGTCACTGTCCAGGCGTCCCTGTCCAACTTCTCTGTTTCTGTCTTCTTTGACGGCTCCACGGCTCAGATCCACCTGGAAGGTACAGAGCATCAGGTGAGTTTGAGGAACGCTGCTGTCCTGCAGTCGACTGGCTGCTGAGTCCATCCAGTCTGATGCTGATCGTCTCTCGCTGCGTCTTTCTCCCTCTAAGACTCTAAGAAGATTCCTCATCATATTTATGCCTTAAAGGTCTAGAGATGAAGTGACCTTGTTCAGAGAAAAGGGGAACCACATAAATCTGGTTTTATATTAAATTCCAACATCGAGTCTCCATGTGGAGCCTCAGACATGAGATCCTTTAATTATTAGTTTCTGGAAAATAACAATATTGGAGGAGGATCTTCTTCCTGTTTGATCAACTCAGCCGTGAAACAGGACAAGGCCTGTCACCTAACCCTAACCCTAAATCAATCAATTGCATGATAAATTAAAACTAACTCAATAATTTCCATTTTAATGATTTATCATTGTGAAAAACAAATTTGTTTACAGAAACTTTATGATTCGTTTTATTTGTTGTTTCTGTTGTTTTGTTTGTTTATTTTGGATACTTCAAATATTTTCCAGTTTTCAATGTTCAATGGAATTTAAAGTTTATTGACCTCTGATAATGTGTTCTTGCATTAATATGCCATTAGTACCATTATGTTACTTGAAAATGGTCTCAAAACAACATTATTGTTCATCTCATTAAGTTCTGGTAAAACCATGACAGGTGTGAACAGAACCCACCTGTTTGTTCATTCCTGCAGCTGGTGGTTTCTGGTCCAGAACCAGAACCAGAACCAGAACCTCAGTCCTCCTGCAGCAGGCCGGTCCGTTTCTCCAGCAGCCAATAAGCTGCGATCCTGCTGGCGTAGATAACATAAGACCAGGACAGAACCACCAGACCCAGTAGGACCTGCAGGACAGAGACGGTCAGGAGAGTCCAGAGAAGCATGTTATAATGTCAGCAGTTTTCACTACAAGTTTAGGTTCTGATCCAGGATTTATTTAATTACATGTAATTATTGTCCTACAAACAATCTATTGTTTATCTTCATGTTGTTCGTGTTTATGATTAAAATAGTGGACATTTGCTTTAAACAGGAAGGATGGATGTTCTTCTAGAGAGCATAGAGTATAAATATTGCAGTCTATAAATCAGAGTAGATTAAAGATGATCAAAGTTAAGAAAAACGGCGGAATCGCCCTTTAGCCATTTCCAAATCGTAAACTAACTTCCGCTTCATCCTCACCTCAAACAAACCTACAACTCTTAAATGTAAATAGAAACAGTGAACAATAATTAATATCCATCCATATTCTGACATGTTTTAGGAATTTCCTCTCCATTTCCACATGGATTTCTTGATATTTTCTTTTCTCTCAGTGATCATTTTAAATGTGAAATAATCCACTGTGTTCCAGATATAAACAGAAAACCCTTCAATTCTACAGCAAACATAATCTGAAAGCAAGTTAATCAGTTTCACCGCAGAATAAATCCTGTCCACGCTCCTCCGGCTCAGAGTCTCCATGTTCCGCTCGGTCAGTTTACTGAGTCGCTTCTTCTTCTGCTGAGTTCGAACACCGTTTCAGCCGCCAAGACGCCATCTT
Organism: Brachyrhaphis roseni; assembly: GCA_903066815.1. Lineage (NCBI taxonomy): Eukaryota > Metazoa > Chordata > Actinopteri > Cyprinodontiformes > Poeciliidae > Brachyrhaphis > Brachyrhaphis roseni. The sequence goes on from CAEFZY010046884.1 coordinate 5,769, forward strand.
GTGTCAAAGAGGGTAAACTGTAAATTAAAGATTTGTTTACAGCTTAAACATCAGCTTTAGCTTCTTGAATCTTTTCCCTCTGACATTATTATTATTTTTGCATTAAAACCGTTAAACTGGCTTTTAAATGCGCCGGTGCTCTGTGAAAACTGCCTTTTGGCAGTTACAGAAGAGCACATCCGTTACTATGGTAACCAAAGAAAAGGGTCGGAAGAAGATGTCTCACTTCGAACTAATTTTTCTTGAAGAATAAAATAAAATTGACTGACTATTTAGGATAAATAGTTCAAATACTACAAAATAAGATACAAACTGTTGTGGTGTAGACTGGGTGTAAGAAACCTAAAATATTTCTTAAACTTATTCGGGAACATATAAAAAGCAATGGCGCCATTAGGCCAAGTAAGAGTTTCGTCGACATCACGTTGTCTCCAAAACTTTATTAGGAAAGAACAAATAAATATAAAATACCATGGAGAGTTATGTAACAATAAAGAAGTAATAACAGAAACAGCCAATGGTTTAATTACATAATATTACACAAGATTAATAAATTTCTTGTATTAGTGAGCTTTCCTCACACTTTGACGATCTTCGACTCAAGGGAAGGCGCAGACGTCTGTTGGTTTCCCATCATGCCCCGCTGCTTGGGTTGTATCTTGAGTTAGGACAACAGCCGACCCAGAGCTTGATGTTTTGGTTCCGAACTTTGCACAGGTTCTAAACGGATCTGTATCTGGACCTTTGAGCTGGGGACGCCGGTCCCTCTCTGCTGACGGTGGATGCCGCTGCCGGCGCGGAGAAGAAGGAAGAAAGGCCCGGATGAGGAGGAGCGAGCTGCGGGTTTTTCAGCTGAGGTCTGTGGAGCTAACAGAGTTAGCATGGCAACAGAGTGTCAGGAAGGCAGGGAATATAATTATGATTTTAAATACGTAATGACTCCGATTCGAGTTATATGTACCAGAAGAGATTAACTTTAATTAGTCTAAAAATAGTGACGTATTGTTTAATGCTGTGTCTTTATTTACAGGTTACCTTGATTGTAGCTCGTTAGTTTTGGGCTAACAGGAGTTGCTTCGTTCTGTTTGTGTTTAATATTGATAACAATCTTGAATCTGAGAGATTCTGGCCTTGAAGGGGAGAGTAGATTTTACAAATGTGAGTTAGGATGTGTGATTGTGAGAGAAGAAGCGGTGGTTCTGGTCAGGTTCTGGTCACGTTAGTGCACAGAGAGAACATGACACACAGTAGACAAATATACAACCAAAACACAGGAAACCTCACATACCTGCAAACCTTTATAAAATGTAAAGTATAAGTTAAAATCTAGGGATGCACCGATGTGAAAGTTTGGGCCGATATTGATATCCATTAATAATATTGCTGTTAAGGTTGATAACTGATATTTACTAATATTTGGCATATTATATATCTATAGATATATATATATATCTGTATATTTCACTACCCTTACCACACAGCTACCTTCTTTATGTCACTTAACGTCCCTACAGTCCTGCACTCTATGATGCTCACATGACCAGAAAACGATAAGATAAGATAAGTCTTTATTGTCATTGTCACAAGAACAACGAAATTTGAGAAAATGTCATCAGTCGGTACAAAAAAGGTAACTGTCTCAGAATTTACACACAATGTAAGAAGTAAATAACAAGATAGCTGATACACATCATTCACAATGATTAATGGTTGTTTCTGATTGCATGTAAATGATTATCGGTTGTTAATATCGGCCCAGTCGATATTTATCATATTGATTCTGATCTGTTAAAAAATGACCGGCCGATACTGATGTTGAAGCCACTGTGGACCTGTTGTGGCGTGACGTTATGCCGCTATAGATGGCGGGTAAATGAATCATCATGTGCAAATTTTCTGGATGTAAACAATAACATTAAATGTGTCTCTATCATGCATCCCTATTAAAAACAGATAAATACTTTAAAATGCTAGTGAGGGACTTTTCCCAATGTGGATGAAATGTTCTACGTTTCTGACGTGATGCTGAGCGTCTGTGCCTCCGTCTTCAGGTGATGGCGCCGACTCGGATGAAGCTGCGTCGGCGGGACACGGCGGCTGCAGCCGCTCCAGCAGGAGGCGCTCTGGAGGGAGAAGCAGACAGAACCAGAGAGAGCCGACGGAGCAGCAGGAGGAAGAACGTCAGCAAGGCCTCGGCCCCCGCCGCCCCCACCTCGTCTCCTCCCTCCACCTCCTCCGGCGCCGCGAGGCCCGCCGTGGCGGCTGAGGCGTCGCCCGACTCCAAATGTCCCATCTGCCTGGACCGCTTCAATAACCTGGCGTACCTGGACCACTGCCTGCACCGCTTCTGCTTCCCCTGCATCCAGGAGTGGTCGCACAACAAGGCGGAGTGTCCGCTCTGCAAGCAGCCCTTCGCCTCCATCTTGCACTCGGTGCGCGCCGAGGACGACTTCAAAGAATACACACTGCAGCCGCCGCAACGCGCCGCCAACCAGCTCACCGCTAGCACCTTCCTGACCACTGTGGCTGCCATGACGGCGGACGGCGCGCAGCACCACCTTCGGCTGATGCTGAGGCGGCACCTGGTGGCCGCCGACAGGGACGCCGTGAGGCGGCGACGCAGGCGTGAGCGGGCGGCGAGCGGTCGCAGGTCGACCGACCACGTCGGGGAGTGGGAGTTTTTCATGCACTCTCCGCCGCTGCCCGTCTCGCCGTACCACCTGGACATGTCAGAGCTCATCATGGACAACATGCGTGTGGAGGAGGTAGCCGAGCAGATGATGAGGAGAGACGAGGAGCGGCGGCAAGCGCTGAGCGAGGAGCTGGCCGGCCTGCGGGGTGCCGCGGCCCCCAGCGCCCGCGCATCACGCCGCCTCATGTGCCGCCTGGCGGTCCGGCAGCGGCTGCAGCGGGATGGCGGCACTGTCCAGATGAGGGAGAGGGAGGTTGCAGCGTTCCGCAAGGCGCTCTACCAGAGCGGGATTCGGGTGCGGGGCGTCAGCGGTAACCAGGGGCGACCTCGTAGCGTCGCTCCGGAGACGTTCCGTCGGGGCACCGGCCACCTGAACCGGCTGAATGGTTGGCTGCGGCGGGAGTTGGCGGTGCTGCTCGGCTCGCACGCCCCGCTCAGCGACATGGTGCTGCGCACCGTCACCGCCCGAATCCTGCGCAGCGGCCTGGAGGACGCCGCCGCCCTAGAAGAAGACCTGCGGCCGTTCCTATTGGCCCGCACGGAGCACTTTGTGCACGAGCTGGTGAGCTTTGGCCGCTCCTCACTTAGCATGGAGAGCTACGACCAGCTGGCGGTGTACGAGCCGCCCGCCGCCGCCATGGAGCTGGAGCCGCTCAGCAGCCCCTCCGACGGCAGCTCCGTCATCGCCATCTCTGAGGAGGAAGAGGAGGGAGGAGGAAGAGCCGAGGCAGCGACAGAAAGTCACGATGATGTAATTCAGACAGGAAGCAACCTCAGCCTGTCCGGGTGGGACGATGAGACGCCAGGACCGTCGTACACCTCGGCAGAACCGCCACATTCTCTCACCACGCCGCCGCTCAGCCCGGCACCTCAGCAGCCGGCCAATCAGGAGGGAGCAGAGCTGCGAGGCGAGGAGGAGGAGTGCCTGATCGTCGGATACAAGAAGCCGATCGCTGAGAGAACTCCGGAGCTGGTGCAGCTGTCCTCCGACAGCGAGGAAGTCGAGGGAGAGAAGAAGAAGAAGAAGGAGGAGGAGGAAGTGGAAGTTGGCTCAGCAACGGTCGATAAGACTCCGCCCCCTCCCGCTCCCTACCTACCCATAATCCCTCCCTCCACGTCAGGAGCCTTCAGGGTGGAGCAGCAGAAGGAGGCGAACTCCCGGCGGCGGTCCGGTTCCTGGTCAGAGAGTTCTGGACGGAGCAGGAAGTCGGTCTGCTCCCTCAGCCCAGCAACGCCGGAGCGCCGCCGGAGGGACAGGAAGCAGCAAGGCGAACGCCGGAGGAGGAAGAAGCAGCATGGGCGGGACCGGAGCAGAGAGCCTCATGGGAAGAGCGGCACCTTCTGCAACCCCAACCGCTCCATCTTCCCCCCCATGATGTCCCGCTGCTCACCGTCGCCATTCAACTCCAGCGCCGACTCTGCCTCCTTGCCGCCGCCGCCGAGCCCGCCAGACTCCGGCTGGGAGCTTCGCTTCAGCCAGGTGTCCCCACTCACCTCCTCCGCCTCCTCGCCCTCCCGCTCCTTCTCCCCGCTCTGCTCCTCCCCCGGAACGCCGCCCTCGCCCCCCTGCTCCCCCAAGCGCCCGCATCACGTGGAGAAACCCGGCGGGAAGAGGAAGTACAAGAGCCGACACCTAAACAGCAGCAAGGACCTGACATGGAGGCCGAGCCGCGGCCAGCAGCGCCACAGGGAGCGCAGGAAGAGGCTCCGCAGGGAGGCGGAGAGGCGGGACAACAGCCTGAAGACAGGAAGCAGGTCAGACACACTTCCTGTTGGAGGAGGAGGTGTTTATGGTGTTGTTGGACGGGTCCGTCCGTCCATCCTAACTGGGTTGGACGTGTTGAATCCTTTCAGTGTTTTTCCATCTTTTCTGTCCTTTTCGGCTCGTTTTAAAATCGTTTCTGGATCTTTGTTCTGACCAGCAGGAGGTCCAGAGACGACCGCAGTCCCAGCGTGGAGATCATCTATGAGGGAACCATCGACTCCGGCGCCGCGCAGCCGTCCGCTCACAAGCGCCGCCGGAGACGCCACCGCAGAGCGCAGGTTACCAGGTAAGGTCACATGACAGGAAGCAGTTCTGACCCGCGTTAAAAGAGGCGGGTCTCCTGACCTCACACACTTTTCATGTCATAATAAATGTTTTCTAAAAATAAATTATTTTCAAATATAAATTCTCAAAGGAAGTTTTCTAAAACTAAACTTTAAATGCTTTACATTCAGCCAGAAAATAAAATGTATATTATTTCACAGGTGGTTTCCTCGACATTAAGGTCAACAGGTGGCAGTGAAGCGCAGCTCGATGGAACAGGATGTTAGAAAAGCATCATTTAAAACTTCAGGCTCTAAAAAAGTCTTAAATAAATGAAAATTTGAGTACTGAATTGCCTTAAAGTATATTTTTTTGGTTGTCTTGGCCCAATATGGCAGCATGTTGGAGGAGACGGGTAGCCAATCAGAGTGAATCGTTAGCTGGAGAACACAGACTCAAAATGGCCGTTTGCTAAGAGAACAACACACTCAGAAAAGAAACTCCACAAACACTTTATAATACCTTTTCATTTCAGATAAAGAAAAACCTTCCTTGCCTGAGAACCTTACAGACGATTATCTTAAACGAGCCAATCGTTGGTAGCCATCTTGTTTTGCTTTTTGCATCACAGCCTCAAACATCCTGGGACGTTTTAGTCTCCAGACTCATGACTTTCTGATCAATAGATGCTTTTTAGGAAAGTTCTTGTTTTGTTGCTGAGAATAAAAACAGAATAGAAAACATTGGACCCAAACGGGTCGACCCGCTTTGTTTCAGAGAACCTCAGAGAACGGAGTTACCTCACCGGGAGGGAAAACGGTTATTGGAGGACGTAGCCCTGTGAAGCATGTGTGTGTGTGTTGATATAAAAAAATAAGCTTTTAGATAAAAACAGGAACTTTCTGTTACAACTGATTATCAGACGACCTTTGACCTAATCAATACTTTTTAACACATCAATAAAAATCAGTCTGATTTAAATAATAAAAACTTACAAAAGGAAAAGTCTAAACATGTTAACAAAATGATAAAAGTGATTTCTTTATTTCTGTATTTAGGTACTGTGACTGTGTGTCACAGCAATTACAGTCCCACAGAAACAAGTGCCCTCATGACAAAGGTTCCCATTTGTGATGCGTCTTTAGTAGAAATGTGATTTGCGTCACTAAACACATTATTTTCAGATTTATTTAATTTATTGATGTTTTCATTGAACGAAGGAAATAGTTTAGGAGGTTTGAACATTATTTTTAATTTGTTGTGACAAAAATAAATCAGAATTATTATTATGACATTTAATTTATTAGGATAAATGAGAAGCAATATGATAAGTGCTCTATCTCAGAAGAGTTTCAACTTTGGACTGATGATGTATAAAGTTTGCAACCCCCTGTCTGACGGTGTTTTCTGTCTCAGCTCTCCAGTCATCATCACCCTGGACAGCGACAGTAGCCATGACGACAGCCAGAAGAAGCCCAACAGCGGCAGCAGCAGCCCCCTCAGCAGCCAGCAGACCATCGACTTCTCCGACCTCCCGTCCCTCCCATTGGCTCCCTCCGCCGGAGTGGGCGGGGCCGTGGAGGTCGGAGAGCTTCCCGCCGACATCCTGGATCGGGGGTCCGACGGGTCGGAGTCGGAGGCGGCGGTTCGGTCCGAGGCGGCGCGCCGGGGCGACCGCAGCGACCACAGCTACGTGGACGTCGAGAACATGGAGGACGCCGTGTCTCTGCTGGAGACGTCTGACGACCAGCAGCCGGAGGCCGACGCCAAGAAACCGGGCCACAGAGAAGACCCTTCCGACCGGTACCTGCTGGAGGCCATCCTGGACGACCTGAACCGGATCGCTCCACCGAGACAGAACCCGTCCCAGGACGGCGGCTTCCTGTCGGAGAACAGAGAGCAGACGTCGCAGGAAGCCATGCGGCTGGAGGAGAGGACAGGTTCCGGTCCAATGTCTCCCACCGGCTGTCAGCAGAACCCGGACTCCGTCCCGCCTCCACTGGAGAGGATGGAGGGTCGGGAAGTCCCACCTCTTCTCCGGCGGGCCAGTCCGATCGGGTCGTACCACAGGAACACGCCGCCGCCTCTCAAACACAAGGATGCTGGAAGTCCGCCTCGCAGCGCCGCCGGCCCGCCAAACGTTGGGCCTCTTCGTTCCTCCGACCCGAATCTGACTGGCAGGAACTCACCGAGTCTCAACCCACTCGCCATTCCTCCCATAGCAACCACCCAGAACCAGCTCAGCGTGTCGCCGTCTGCCAGCGGCGCCGCGCTCCCCTCCGCCTCCCCCAGGCTCCCGGCCCGGTCCGGTTCTGATCGGCTCCCCAGCCTGAGGTTCAGTTCTTTTCCCTCCATTGAGTCGTTCCGCATTAGCGAAAGCTTGAAGCTAAATTTACCTTTGACCCCTGCGACCTCCTCATATTCCCTGGATCTCCACCCGGCTCACCGCAGCGTTGCGGGAAGCGACCGCAGCGCTGCGGTGACCCTGACCCGTCGGGTCGGCGCCGGTGGTCTCGGTCCATCTGGCTGGGACTTCTTCTCAGGTCTGAACTGTCACGGCGCTGCTGCTTTCCGACCGGACCGGCCACCAGCAGGGGGCGTCCGTCCTGACATCACCGCCGCTGCAAGATGTCAGGAGGTCGGCGTCTCGCCGCTCTCTGACTCCGCCTCCAACCACAAGGCCTTAGCTCCGCCTCCATCACAACACGCCCTCTGCTTCATCCAATCAGAGCACAGTTCTCAGTCTGAGTCCCGTTCTGAGAACCGGAACAATCGGAGCGCCGCCGCCCCGCCGGGCTCACAGGGCCAGAACCAACAGCAGAGTCCACACGCTACGCCACTCAGCACACACACACATAACCCCACCCACCACCACCCACATGACTCCACCCACCACCACCCGCATGACTCCACCCACCACCCACATGACCCCACCCACCACCCACATGACCCCACCCACCACAACCCACATGCCTCCACCCACCACCCACATGACCCCACCCACCACCCACATGACCCCACCCACCACCACCCACATGACCCCACCCACCACCACCCGCATGACTCCACCCACCACCCACATGACTCCACCCACCACCCACATGACTCCACCCACCACCCACATGACCCCACCCACCACCACCCACATGACTCCACCCACCACCCACATGACTCCACCCCTA
>CAEFZY010046897.1:0-98169 GCA_903066815.1 Brachyrhaphis roseni
AGCCTTTGTTAACAGAGCGAGCCGAGGCGACGTGGCAGCTGGACCCACCGGTGGGTCCGTCGGGTTCTAGAGGTTAATAGAAGAAAATAAGGTTTTTGTTTCTTTTGACAAACACATAATTGGAGAAGTTTCTTGAGACCAAATAAAATCATGGTTTTCACCAGCAGGACCAAGGAAACTAGTCAAAATTGATGGAAATATGAATGACGCTAAGTATGGGACAATCCTGGAAGACAAACTGTGAAAGATTACAGAAGGCTCAGGTAGAGTTTCACCTTCTAACTTTACTACGCTTCAGGTATTTTATGATAAAGAACGAGCCAAAAAAAAATGTGGTGAGTAGATTTTGAAATCTAGTTTTGAGAAAAGACCTACAGCTGTAATTGAAGTGAAAGGCAGCTCTATACATGACACACTTTTCAGATTTTCATCAAACAGCTATGTTTCCTTTTCTGTCCATTTCACATTTATGATGAAATGCCATGAGGTTACTGTTATAATGCAATATAATGGGAAATTGTGCAAATGGCAAATAACGGCAAACATACTTATAATTGTTGGTTTTAGGTTTTGTTTACTAATAAACAATTTTACTTTTGCAATAATTAGGAAAAATGGAGAGGAAAAAACTGCAAGCAAGTCACAGCTGTGTTGCTAAGAATAGTAAATGAAGTGGAAACGAACACACAAAGCATCAACGCCCTGAATCACGAAGAGACTCAGCTAAAAAAAAATGTTACCCTGACGGCATTTTAACATGAGGAAGTTCACATAAAGTCATGTTTACCACTTAATTTTCCCCATTTTCAGGAACTCAGGAAAAACTTCATGTATCATCATAACGGAAATAGTTTTCTGTTTTGTGTTACGTGAAATTCCACCTCATTAACAACACGGGGGTTCGCTTTTAGGCGACGTTGCTGCTAAAAAATGAGGCAAGGGTGACAGGTCTGGACTGCAAGCAGGCCAGTTCATCCTGAATGTATCCTTCAGTATTAATGGAGGCTCCATATAGATGTGGAAATTACCCACACCACTAATGCAACCATAAATCAGCTTCAAAACGAGGTCAGCTCCACAGAGGATGGAGGCCTTCCTGGATCCTTTTGTAGTTCTGAGCTTTAACTTTTTATTTTTGGACAAACTGTGTTCACTCAGACTGATCTACATAATGTATGTGCTCCCGAATCTATGCAAAGGTTTTTTTCTTGTATGCTAAAATGTATCTGATTTTAATGCAAAGCAGCCCTCTGGCCTATGTCTAAGGTAATATATTAAATTTCATAATTTTGAAGTTCACAGGAAAAAGTAAGAAAAGCTTCTTGCTTTTTATATTTGAGTAACTTTAATCTTTGCAACATGTTTTTTTTTTTAATCTATAGTAACACCAGGTTTAGCATAGAGTCAGCCTCTGATGAACAACGATATGTGGGATTACGACACATTAAACCGAGTCATTAAATCCAAATCTACTGCTCTAAAATCAAATAGATGATGCCCTGCAGCTGTTGATCATTAAATGCTTCTGATGAGCAAACCATTAGCAAGTGTAACCACCCTTACAGGAGTGGTATTGTCTTGTTTGTTGCTTCGTTGCCACGATTCTAGAAAAACTGCAACTACCGAAAACAGTAATAGGCTATTTCCAAAGAAGCAGAACAAGAAACAACAAAAACTATCTCTAAAACCTTGCAGACTCCAATAAGCATGATTACTGTTGAAGTTAACACAACTAAAAAGGACTCAATTTTCATTTAAAAATCTGTGTAAACTGAGCAAAGACTTTTGGAATAAAGTCATTTGGATGGAGTAGACTAAATTTGAAATGTTTTACAAAAGCTTCGCTAAAAATCCAAACACAGCAGCTAAGAGTCAATTTGGCAGTCTGCCTGCACACATCCCCATTTACCCACTACTTGTAAATTTGTTTCTTATCTCGTACTGTGTACTTACAGTACATATTTTAATGAAATAATGGGTAAAATATCTTATAGTAATCATCATTTTAAATGAATTAAGTTGTCTACTTTTTCTTAAACATTTCGCATCAAACCTTTTTCATTTGATTGTGGTTCTGATCCCAGTTTATCACCATTCATCAAACTAAAATAACTATGGTGAACCTCTGGCTGGTAGAAATAAATTATAAGATCCATGCAACCACGTTCATTTATCATGAGTAGATGATAAATGAACAGCTTACATGTTTGAAATGTTCCCAAGACGACTGTTTGCAGTTTGGTTCAGAATGTTTTTTCTTATAGATGGTTTCTCTATATGTTTTTGAAAAGTGAGGAATGAAACAAGTGAGACTATAGAGGCTTAAAATAAGCAACTTAACAGAAAATGCATCTGAAACCCAACATTTATATACAAAAAAAAGACATACAACCAATTTTTTTTCTCTCAAGTTGAAATTAAATCAGATTTTTTAATGTTTTAGGTCAATTAGGCCTACAAAGATCATCTCTATCTGCTAAATGCTGGAGTGATAAGAAAGACTATTTTTTTAAAGACTCGTGTAAAAATGTTCTTTAAATTCAGCAGTTCAAATAAAAACTTGATGTCTGTTTTGCGAAGAGCACCAGAAGCTAAACACCCCCGCATCATGCTGCTGCCATCTCTGTGCACCACAGCTTACAGTTTGACTGTAAGCTGCTTCAAAAGCTTCTCAATGTAACAACGGTCATCACAGCTAAACAGTTTAACCAGACCGCAAGACTTTTTTTAAAAATAAAAACTTCCTGGCTTTTCATGTGGCTGTTTGAGTAATGGCTTCTTCCTCTCAGAGGGGCATTTCAGTCCCAAGTTGTTCATGTTCATCTTTGCAGATTCTGTCTTCCTACTAGATGTTATGACGGCTGGAAGTTCCCATGATGAAATTAAACCAAAGGATGAACCAGAAGATTCACATTTTCTTGACATCTTGATTTCTTTTACTTTTTCAGAAATGCCTCATAAAGAAGTAATGTTTTTTAAGGGCTTCCCTAAAATAATCCACAGGTGTGACTCTAATAGATTCAGATGTTTTGAAGCTTACAAAGCCATGACATCATTAGCCAAGCTTTCCTAAAGGTGCCGTATTCACAGTTTATACAAACTTCTGACATTCCTCTCTCAGCACAGACTTCACTCCAGCTATAACGCACACTGGTTGGTGATGTGAGCTCGCTCTGCAGCCCGTCTCGCAGCCATTTTGAGTGGACCAGAAACTCCTCTGTGTAAAGAAATATTCTCGAGTCAAATGTGAGGCCATGTGTGTAAAAGCTGAAATCACTGAAACAGAACGGGGTCAAAGTGTAGCTCTGGGCCCAGTCTAAGTCCAGACCTCCAACCAGTTTGTGGTGGGAAGGCAAAAGAACAAGCAGAACACAAGTAACGTCGAAAAAGAAGAGTGGACCACAATTCCCCCACAATCATGTGGTCGTTTCGTAGCATCATGTGGCGAGCTCGGTCTTTTCACACAGCCTTGCTGCACTTTATTTTAGTCTTTTTAAAATAAAAAAAAAAGACAACACATTGTCACATGTTGCTCTTCCGCTGAAGTTGTATTTACTGGCAAGGATCAGGGAGTTTTTACTGTGGGAATTAGCTACAAAACTTTTCTCCTTATTGCTTCCATATATAAGACAGCATTTAAAACTTTTTAATTAACTGAGCCTCAATAGACAGATAGAGAGGGTGACAGACTGGAGTATTTGAATACAGCAGTGTTAGGCGCTTGGACAGCCGGGCTTTGTTGACGCTGATTAAGTGAACTGGGTCCATGATGAAAAACTCCAGACTATTTCCACATTTAAGTGTACTGCAGCCTGAAAGGAAGATTAAAGTCCTAACACTTCTATTTGACCAGGTGGGTCAGCTGTGAAACAATTCATATTTACAACTTTGGCCTGGCACAACCTCCTGCAAAGTCAACATACTTGCGGCGGGAGCAGCTAGGAGTGCAACTTTCTCAGTGATGGGATTTAATATGAAACAGAGCGGGAGCGCTCTGCTGAGCAGTGTGCCTTCCATCTTTCAGCACAATCACGCTGCGTACACAAGTGAAAAATAATCTTAGCGAGGCTGTTTGGTGGATTTGCTCGGAAATACCGGACCATTCTGATGAAACTGTCTGTGAGTCATCTCTGGGAGAAAAATCTGGAGGAGTCAAAGCGGCGCAGGAATCTAAAAACTAAATTTTCATCTTCAAGCTTGCTGCAGCTGGGAGAATCAAAGCAATGCTGGCAATCATATAAAAAGAGAGAGACTGGTGGAAGATGAAATTAATCAGAGGTTGGAAGTGACGGCAAGTATTTCATCAGAAATGCTTTTTTTTTTTGACCAAAGTGGAGACGGGGGTTTGCTTGAAACTAATTTAGATGACGAACTGTTTGACCAAAGAGGAAACTCAAAGTTCCTGAATGTTGGGGCTTAACTGTGAAGAATGAGAAGTAGTGATTTCTAAGGGGATACAAAATGAACAAAAATGCTAAAAATTCAGGTCAGCTGGTTAAAATACTCGTAATGTTACAGAAGTAAAACACTAACAGAGGAGATTCTCATACCGAGTCTTACAAAAGTATTAATACACCTTGAAAATGTCCCTATTTTGTCTATTTATTTTCTTGACATGTTATGTATCAGACCAACACAAAGTAGTGCATAACTGAAGTGGAAGGAAGAATCAATGGTTGATATCTTCTAGTGCCTCTCTTTGTGTAGACATGGGAGTGGCTGCGTCATGCTGTGGGAATCCTTTTTCTTCAGCTGGGACAGTGCAACAGAGTACCTGCACAGGTCATCTAGCAAATACACAGAGTATACCGGTGTTTAATTTAATCTCAGAAATTTGAACATTGGCATCATGAAGACCAAGATACAGACAGAAAGAAACGTTTCCAAAACTTTCAAGGAGAAAGCAGAGTTAGGTCTTAAAACGATATCCAAAGCCTTGAAAGTTGATTTAGGGCTGTCCAGACCTTTCTAAGAGTATTGGTGCAACTGCAAACCAAAGAAGACGTTGATACCCGTCAATTAGAGAAACAACCAAGTGTCCCATGATGACCCTAGAAGGATTGCAGAGATCCATGGTTCAGATGGTAGAATCATTTGACAAGGCAACCTTTGACTTCACAGCTCAAACCCTCAAAGAAACATCTAGATTGTTGAATTTTGAAAGAAAATCTAAAGAATACCTGGAGCCACAAGCCATGTATGCGACACGGCCAGTTAGTAGGAGAGAGCAGGTCAGATGAGAACAAAACTCAGCTTTTGGAAACACCTCAAAAGACCTTCAGCTGTTCCTACAAAGTACTAAATCAGGATGCTAAAAACATAAGCAGGCACACCCTTTCAGATGTTTATTTCTAAAACATTTTGAAGACAAAGCATCCTTCTGCCATCGCCTATCCCGCGAGCAAAAATCCCAGTAAATCACATTGAAGTTTATTACTGTTCCATAATAAAATGAGGAAAGTTGCAGAGGTATTAACAATCTTGCAATGCACTGTGTTTGTTCCCCTGCTGCTTACCGCTGCAGACAGTGAAACCATTTCAACTCATCTTCCTTCCATCCACCCCACCGGCTCGCCCTCATGTACCTGTCCCTCTGGTTTACCCCCGCCTATCTCAGCCATCTCTCTCACACACAACCTCTCCACACTTGAATGCACACAGGAATGTGAGGGGAATGACACAATCCACCAAAAAACAGAAAAAAAGAGAGAGAGAAACAGGGGTGGAGGGAGGCTGGGGAGGTTACTAGCCTGGTCTGCTCTCTGCCTAAAAGCAGCCCTAATGAATGGCCATTCAGATGTGCACACAAAGCAGATGCTAGGTTTGTACTATACTGAGGTCAGGGGTCACTCAAAGCACTGACAGAAGTAGAAACTACAGATGAATGCAAGTCTGTCTTTACAAAAAATTAAAAAAAGAGGGCGAGAGAGATTTATGCGCACCAAAGCACTTTGCAGGAAAAAAAAAAAAGTGCTTCCAGGAACAGTTACTCATCATTATTTCTCCATACTTATGCAGGTCAAATGTTTACAGGGGCACATGAGGGCAACAGAACAGGAGGAATGAGTCAGCAACACAAAAATAATCAAGGGATAATAATCAATGAAGTCCAACATTTTTAGCAGGCCTGTCAGCTTAGCCTGGGTATGGTAGCTTTAAAGATAAAAAAGGGGGAGAAGGGAAACAAAGTGTGTGTGAGAGACAGTTTAAGCTTATTCTGCGCTATAAGCTGCTCTCAGCCCAAGGCGCAAGAGAAGAAAAGAACATCTCTCCATGATTAAAAGGGCTGAGGACCAGGAAGGGAAACAGAGGAGAGGACAAGCTTGAGGGCCTCAGGGGTAAAGGTTCGCTGCACAAACAGACGAAACGCTGCAAGAAAGTTAAGCCGGGACATGCAGAGGGAGGGAGAGTCAACTCAAGACCTCGCCGTCTCTTGTTTCTTGTTATTAAAAATGGGAACGACAGGATAGACGAAAGGCAGGTCTGTTACATGAGCCAGAGAGAAAACAAAACAGAAGAAAAAAGTATTTTTTTTTTCTTCAGTGATCTCGGCTTTATTTAACTGGAGAGAGAGAGAGAGAAAAATCCCAAAGAGGAACAATTTATTTCTCTTACATCCACTGGTTGTGGAAATAAAAGCACACTGGAGAGCACAGCCGCCCAGACACACTCAGAAAGATGGAGCTCTTTGCTGTGTGCTGATTTTCCTCTGAATTCAGGTCAGAGGTATCATGGGTCACTGGAACAAAAAGCAGCCTGTTATCAGACCGGAGACAGGTAAAATCACGGATTTTCAGTTCAGGTCCACAGGGATCCCCGTGACGTTCACACAATGTCATCCGTGCTCATGTATGTAGTTTTAACACTTCACTAGCTGTGGGGATGACTTCAGAGGCAGATGAAATGAACAATGAGTATTACAAATACTAAAATCTGACACTGCCTTTCTACATTCAATGGTAAAATGATATTACCTTACCCAGACTTTATTGTCTACAGAAATATTTTAAGTATCACTGCTTGTAATAATGACACAAAAGAGAAAAGGTTCAGCTTTTAGAAACCTTTTTTGAAGTAGAACTAAGATTTTTGCAGAAGCCCATTTTTTATGAGGTTCTTGTTTATATTGTGTTTTGGAATGTTTTATAAGATAAATTGAACTTTCAGCTTAATAAAACCCATAAATTAGATGCAGCAGAAATGACCAGACTGTACAGCTCTACAATATATTGCAACATCTCTAAAACCCAAGATATCAATATTGCAAAGAATTGCTCGAACCGCCATAGCCTAAGCATTAGATAATGATGTTAGTGCCATGCATTAAGGCTTTGTTTGCCAGTGATGCATGTGGGATATTTCTTGTTTACTGCAGTAAAATATGTTCCTGGAGATCATTAAGATGTCCTGGTAAAATCACTAAGAAACTAAAACTAAACAGGAAGAAGTACTGTTTTTTTTTGTGGATGAATGTGGATGAGATAAAAAAATATTAAAGTATGTTTTTTAAAGGAAAAAATGGAAATAGATAGGTCTTGATACAAAAAGGGAGAACAAAATGACCTGTAACTAGAAGATAAATGTCAGAAAATATATAATCAAGCTAAACTGTATATACATTTTGAGCATTACATGGTTAAATTACATGTTACCCTTTATAGCAATGAAATGTGAGCTTTAATGAAATGGACAAATGTTTCTAAAATACTTACACAATTCTTAAAAATCTGTCAAATATTTAAACCTAATGCTCTTAGCTGGTTCTTTCCAAATACACCATCAAGAATTGGATGTTTAAAGCATTTCTGACTAAGATAAAGTCAAACCAAGCTGTGCTCTGTCCTGTTTTTTTTTTTTTTTTTTGTTGCAAACCCTACTCCCCCCCAAACAATTGGTGAGGTCTTCTCTTTACACAGGGTAAATTATTCACGACTTAAATGTCAAAAGGGTCAGCAAAACCCTCCAAGAGCTGCAGCTAAAGGAAGCAGGGTGGGGTTGGGGATTAAATGGAGCTGTTAGCATTCCTTCTGCTAACATTGTTCAAATTCCACATGGAAACCAAAGCTGGAAAGCTAGCAGTTAGCCTGCTAGCTAAGTAAAAGAGACACGAAAATAAAATAAGGACATTGCTTAAAATGAACAAATGCAGGTTAGCAATATTTAGGCAGTTTCTGGGAAATCCAAAGGAAGGAAGGGGAAAAAAAGAACAAACCCAAAGACAACGAACCAAGGGAAGGATGCAAGGCAGGAAGGATGACATGAGAGAAGAAGGAAGAACGCAAGAAAAAATAATAATAAAGGAAGTTACACCAAGAAGGAAAGAAGGTAGGGAGGAAGAAAAATGAAGGACAGAAAGGAAAAGCGTCCTGGAAAAAGTTAAAATCTAATTTCATACTTTTCTATACTGCACAGAAACTGCTTGCCATTTTTAAATGGCCATCAAGAATTGGATGATATCAGCACTGAGGACAGAAATAACACTAAATGTGAAGTGAAATTAAGAGTCACGGTAAGTCTCATTTTTTTTTTTTTAGTAATTTTTGTCAATTACATCAAATGTATATATATTTTTTATTATGTCTTTTTTTTCTTCGAACCTTAAGAGCGTGCTTTCACTGTGATTGTTCTGCCCTACATTCACCATTCCGCTTTTGATGGATGGGCTGTGATGTGACGCAGCTAAACGCGCCTCTAGAAGTCCAGCTATCGGTTGCTATAGCGACGCTTTCTGCCGACTTCACCAAATGAACAACTTGCAGTGTTTATATATAGTTTATGTCTTGTCTGCCACTCTGTTGCCATTTATCATTCCTACAGGAAACCCAAAGTGCTGCCAAAGAAATGATTTAAGAGTAGTTGTTCGGGTATCTTACAAATTCATCAGGCGAAGTCAAGCTAACTGTAACTAGCTAGCGCTCGTGAAACTAGCGGTTACCTTAACGCCTCGCTACTGATTAGCATTTGACATGGAAACTTAGTGCAGCTATTTATTAGCTTGTTAGCTTATTTTCAAACAGGAGTTTCAACTTCACGGTATAAAAAAACAAGACACACTGAATCCCACAGGAAAGATATCTGCTTTATAAAACGGTCATTCAAGACCACATATAGACATATAAATGGCACTGGAAGATGATGGAGAATACAGAATAAGAGTATTAAAAATGTACATTATCACTAATATCAATTAAAAACATGTTTTGAGGCCAGATACCATGGAAAATCCAATTCTACAGTGTTCTCTGGTCTCTGAGTCCACTTGGTCCTTGTTCTGGCTTATTAGAACAAAAATGAGCTGCCAGCAGAAAACATCCAACAGAAACACAGCCCAAGATAAACGCATCAAATCGCACAAGATTACAAATCACTCTGAAATGACAAAAGTGCTGAAATGTCTCTTTTGTGCCTCATTTTTCCTCTTGTATTTTTTTGTAGCAGGCGAAGGGGGAGCCAGACTTGAGGAAGATGAGGCTTCTGATTAGGGGCATCTACAGCGTTCCTTGAAGTCTGTATTACACATCACACCTGAGTAAAAACGAGGTCGTTCTGAAATATAATGGAAGCAAACTATTCCCGTAATTAGACTGTGCAGTACTGACATGGAAGGTGATCCAGAAGGATTAATAAAAAGACAGCCAGAATCAAACAAAAACGTTCTCATTCCCAATTATAAAAGCAACCTGGAAACAAAAGATCATTTTTAGATTAGCATTTTTTTTGTCTCCTTTGGTTAAAAGTGGAATCTTTTTGGGGGAGAAACAATATAAGTAAACGACACTTTGAGAATGAAACTTTAGAAACTGTGTAAACACTGGTTTGTCACTCATTATGGTTTGGCAGATGCACTTGGTTCTATACTTGCTAGATGTAAAAATACTGACTGCAAACGCTTAAAAATCTGACAAAGTCTAGATGACTTTACCACCTGGTTACTCCAGGTGACTGGTTCGAGTCCCACTGGTCATCTTTATCTGCTATTTTTTCTCTCTTCATTTTTTTTTCTTTTCCCTGGTTGTGAGTACAATCTTCCTCCTTCCTCAGTTTGTGTTCAAAGTGGGTCACAGGAAAGGATCCAGAGTGCTCTAGGACACGGCGGCACACACCTGTGCGCTGTGTTCACGTCCAGGATGAAGAAGGGCAGAGCAGCTAGAATGTCACAGTCGCCGTACTCTTGTTTTGCAAGGTCATTGTCTGAATGCTAGAGAGGATTTTCCTCTGATGTCCAGCTAAAGTCACACCCATGTGCAGCAGATCCCTGAAACAGACAGAGAAAGGAGGACGGTAAAGGCCTTTCAAGCACCTGAAAATACCTCCAATCAAAATTAAAAGCTACATTAGATGAGTCAGTTGGGAATAGAAGAAACTAACTGTGCAGTGATTTGGGCCAGCTGATCTACTGAGTTGAAGCCAGCCTGCAGGAAGCTGTCCTCATAGCGCTCCATCTTGATAGCCCTCAGCCAATCGCCGACTGAAGAACACGGTGAGAGAGCCAAAGGTGCGCGCTGGTCCAGCAGGGGGTAGGACGGCCTGTAGAGGGGGTGGAGAAAGCCGACAAACAAAAGAATGACTTACATTCACTGTCACCAAAACAGCAGCGAGGAGCTTCCACGCGTCCTGCAGCAACGTTGGGCTGATGGGGAGAGGTATAATCTGAGGCGCGCTGACTGACGGCTACAAACAATGGGATTTGTCAGGGGTGGAGCGTCTTCAGCGGTATGTAACCAGCTGACAGGCAGAATGCGAAGGAAGGGAAATGGGCACAGCAAGTGGCTGACAGTTCACAGCAGGGCTCTGAGGTGGCATCTCGGAGTGGGCAGTGGGAGGGTAATGGCTGTCCTGCTACTGTCAGGACTTTGAAATGACCCCAGAAAGAGACATTGGCAGCCCTTTCAATCAGGGAAAACACATGCTGCTGACTTTATCTGTGTGTTACCGCGACAGTCAGTCAATCAGAAACAGATCAGTCTGCCTCTCCGTCGATGTCATTAAGACATATGTACTGTGATGGTTTTAAACTAGCTATTTCAGAGTGTTTAGCATGTGGAAAAGTTGAGTTTTATCCTATGTTTTACAAAGCTTTTGAGCAAAAGTTCAACAAAAATCTACTAAATGTCTTCCCAAGTTTCTTTGTGGACTTTATTGTTACTAATTTTCAGACCAGTCTTTGGGTCTGACAACAACAACATATAGGAAACGGTTTAATCCAAAAGATTAAAGAAGTGACATCCTATTTCTTTCCATTTTAGCTTGAGGTTTGTTGAGATTCACATTGTTGGTGTGTAAATACTTTGTCTGTCTGTGTTAAATTACTGATTTTACAAAATATAAAGACAAATGGAAACTATGTTTTTGTCTGACAGTAAAGTGCCTCTATAGTCAATTAAAAATAGATTCCTTGCCAAGTCATTTTTCTGTAGATACAGCACCATTCCATCTTTTGAATTTAGGAGTTTTTATGCCTAAGTGATTCAAAGGTCAGAGTTAAGCAGCATAGAAAACAAAAACATCAGCAAAAACAGCAGCTAAAATCCAAAGAAAAACAAACAAAAGAAAGATGTGAAGATTACAACATGTCTGGAGAATGAAGTTTAAGAAAAAAAAAAAGACTATTTATGAAGAAACTAGCACCATCCAAAACCAGATTGCTTTTTGATCATTCGCTTCTAAATAACGGCACATTACAGAGAACCAACATAGGAAAAGGTTGCTCTTTCAAGACCTGTAATTTTTGAAGCAGGTTTAATGATTTAACCCATGAAAGAGCAAGACAATTATTTTAAAGGTCACCTATGAACTCTATTTTTAAGATCTAGCATAATCTCTTTTTCATGACTAGCTTAGTTCCATTAGCAATTTCGAACCTTCTCCAAGAAAAGGACAGACTTTTATTTTGATGATCATGTGTGAGCTTTTTTGAAACGGCATTTTTACATGACCAGATGCTTTTATTTTGAGCCGCATATTACGATACAGAATCATGCCCAAGGTACAGCAGTTCAATGCAACTCATGAAATACTAAAGCTTTATGTTGAAAGGCCAACATAATTCCTTAGCTTGATTAGTAATATAGAATATTTATTTTTTAATGAACAGTTAAGTTTTTTTTGTTGTTTTTATTTGAAAAGGCTAACATAATTCCTTTTCCATGTTTGCTTTCCATTAGCAATGTGGAAAACTGCAATGACAAACAGAACCTTGGCATAATTTCAGTGTTGATGCTGTAACAATGTATTGTTCTAAAACACAGGGTTGCACAACGCAAAACAAGTGCGACAAAATATGCAAACGTCATCAGCGCTGGATTTTCCAAATTTAGTCTGTTTTCATTTAGGTATCATGACAGAATTTTACAGGTTTACTGTAGTATGAAAGACGCTTTCACCTCTTTGTGCCTGAAACCAAACAGATTTGTGTCAAACAGAGGAGAGGTTGCCGCTTGACCGTAGCTGAAGCCAAAATAGTAAGGAGAGCTTTCAGAGTGGGTCTCTCCAAACCATGTGGACAAGCGACAGACAAAAACAATGACTCATCATCACATCTACAACAAAAGTCTTAGATCACCGAACGGAAAAATGCAACAGTTTCTAAAGCTACGTATTTTCACTCTTACCCTCCTGCTTCTTGAGCGACTATTTTCAGGGAGGCCGGGTTGCGGATGAGTTTGTCCAGAGCGCTGACGAGGTCTGCGAAGCGGGGACGCGCGGAGCGATCCTTCTGCCAGCAGTCCAGCATGAGTTGGTGCAGGTGGGAGGGGCAGTCGGGCGGCGGGGGCAGCCGGTAGTCTTGCTCGATGGCATTGATTACCTGACAATGGGAGACAAACAGCTGCTGTTCAAACAAAGTGTTTCGACTAAATGATGCTTGGATCGATTCGAAGATGCAAGGAGTTTAGTGAGGGCGCAAACACGGCGTAAATAATTAGCAACATAATGACTAGAACTCAGTTTTTAATACCCAAGTAGTGACGTAAATAATTCGAACAAATTCAGAAACTGAGTATTACAACTGGCTCCATGTAGAGATAAATAGATTTTATCTATTAGTTAAATTTTGGGGTTTTGAAGATTAATTTTTGGAATAAATGGGTTTTTTTGTCACCAGTTTTCTCTTTGGGTTTCCATAGCTCACAGTGATGTCAGCACACATCTCGTTTGACAAGCTTCTGTTTACTTGGACTTTGATTTTTTTTTACTGTTTTAAATTACAAGAATAAAGTCGTAATATTAGAACAACAAAGTAGCAATTTAATGAGAACTTCAACACAAAAAATTGCAAAAAAAATCAATAACAAATGTTCAGCATCATGTGAATTTATCCTTTGGTATAAAATTTAGAGGTAATACTTAGTACAAATAATAAATCTTTCAACACATCAGCATCAAATTATTATAAGTAGACTTTGTCCAAACAAATTTTGAAGAAAAAACAAACAAGCAGACTGAGATGCACACATTAGATCCTGATAACTAAGTTTCTTTTCTCATTAAAGCAACTTTTTTTCCTCATAATTTTAAGTTGTTTCTGGTAAAATTGCTCAACTCGTTCATCGTTCAACTACAGAAGGGATGGTTCAAACAAAAGCCGCTTTTTTGAAAAATATTTCTGTAATTTCTTTTAAGAAAAGAAAGTATACAAAAAAATCTCTAAAATCACTTAAAATCGGAAATCAGATCTGATCTAAAAAAAAATCAGAGACTTTATTTTCAGGGCAAATCGCCCAGCTGCAGCAACATGTGGGTTTTTTGCTGAAACTTACATCCTGGTTACTCATGTCCCAGTACGGTCTCTCTCCAAAAGACATGACCTCCCACATAACGATGCCGTAGCTCCACACGTCTGAGGCAGAGGTAAACTTTCTGAAGGCTATCGCCTCGGGTGCTGTCCAGCGGATGGGAATCTTGCCTCCCTGCATTTAAAAAAAAAAAGAAAACAAAAAACAAACAATTAAGTCTAAAAATCGTCACGTACATACACAGAGATTTTCCCCGGCAAACAGAACAGTGAGTAATGAGTAAATCAGGCCTGGCTGCCGCCTCACCAGAGAGCTGGTGTAAGTCGGGTCGGAGGAGTTCTCCTGCAGGAAGCGTGACAAGCCAAAGTCAGACACTTTGCACACCAGGTTGCTGTTGATCAGGATGTTGCGGGCAGCCAAGTCTCTGTGGACGTAGCTCATCTCTGCCAGGTACTTCATGCCCGAGGCGATGCCGCGCAGCATCCCCACTAGCTGGATGGGAGTGAACTGGCTGTCGTTGAGCTGCGGGGGAGGACAGAGACGCTTTAGACGTGACGCTGTGTGGACGTTTCGGCCCGGGAGACGGCGTGGCAGCGCCTGTTGTCACACTGACCCGCAGGAAGGAGTCCAGCGCGCCGTTCTCCATGAACTCGGTGAGGATCATCACTGGACAGCTGGCTGTTATGATGCCCTCCAGGTGGATGATGTTGGGGTGCTGGAACTGCCCCATGATGGACGCCTCGGACAGGAAGTCCCTCCTCTGCTTCTCGGTGTAGCCGCCTTTCAGGGTCTTGATCGCCACGTAGTTTTCTTTTTTCCCTGGGATTTTCAGCCGTCCTCGACACACCTCCCCGAACTCGCCTGCAGACACATAAACACACATTAGAGCGGCTGTTTTCCACATTATGAGTATCAACGCTTTATCTAGCCAATGTAAAGCTCGCTCGCAGCAAGTGGTGTCCTTTTGTTTAAATGAGGGCCAATAATGTTGGGCACATATTTATCAGTTAATTGCTTTATTGTTGCAACTATATTGAATTTGGTCTTTAGAAAAAAGAGTCCAGACAATGCCTATGAATCAATTTTAAAGGGTAAATTAGATAAAGACTAATAATATTCTTTTTAAAGTGGACGATCAGGCAAAAGAAAAGCCACAAACCAAATGAATTCACAGAAAGGTAACTAGGTTTACACATGTAGTAATAGTGGGAAAAGCCTGAGTGGAGCATACCGGCGCCGATAACCTCCTCTATCTTGACAAAGGAAACATCGATTTCCTTGGCAAACTCTCGCACCGCCTCATTAGGGTCCTCGTAGGTGAAAGGGTCGATGTAAACCTTGACCCCTGCGAGAGACGGACAAACAGAGTCGTGGGAAAGGAAAGGAAAGAAATGTTCAAGAACTATGAGCAGCAAAGAGCCCATCATTAGGAATGGTTTCTCTGACGTGAACAGGTTATAAATCAGCCGAGGTCCTGCGTTCCTAATGGCTTACCTTGGCCAATGAGGTACTGGCTGTTTTTGTCGCTCAGCTCGGGATCTTTAACACGGCTGTGTCGGCTGCAGCGGGAAACAGAAAAGCATAAATGTAACAAGATTATGGCACAAGCATAGTTTCCCAAAGAATAAATAAGTATTTCAAGTTTTTTAAAGACTTTTTCAAGCTGTTGTTGTTAGGATTATTTCAGTCAATGCTAACGGATCAAAAATGGAAATAAGAACACCAAAGTTAACAGCAAAAGCTCCTTATAAAAGTTGAACTTTTCACACTTAGTCTTACAACCACAACTCACAGCATTTTACTGGGATTTTGTGTGTACAAAGAAGTGGATATCTAGTTATTGTACATCTATTTTAATTGCTTAGGATAATTTTAGTTAAACTGTGCCTCTTATTGTTACTTAATGTTAGTAATGCCCTGTCTTGTATCACCGTGAGAGGGCGAGAAACGTCATTTCGATTCCCTTGTATGTCTGGACATGTAAGAGGAATTGACAATAAAGTTGAAAGTTCAATAATATGAGAAAAATTATATATATTTTTTAATGTTTCATAAAAATAAAAATCTGAGATGTGTGGCATACATTTGTAGTCAGTATCCACTAGTTCTTCATATCTAAAGATTGAAATTTCTCCCTGTTATTCTTTGAAAAATATCTCAAGACCAATTAGACTGGATGGAGATTTGGGAAGGTCAGTTATTTTTATTCTTTTTTATATCTTCTCTTGAAGAGTAAACAAAACCCACATTATGATGCTGCCATCGCCGTGTTTCAGGATGCTGAGTATAGGTTGACTCAACATCTATAGTTTAGAGATTGGCCAGTTTAATTTCGGTTTCATCTGACCGCAGCACCTTTTCAGTCCATTAGCTGTCACCACAAAAACATTTACATGAATTTCAATGGGTCCATGAGGACACCGATTGTCCATGACAGCTAAGCTCTTTTAAACATGTTTGTTGTGTCAAATACCCCACATCTGGCAGACTTCTAGCAGTACGCTTTATGGCAACTAGGAGATGACTATCTGCAGATTCTCCTATGAGCTGAGGATCACTGCAGCTTTGCTGTGCGACTTTGATGTTTGGGAGATTGTTTTATAATAAGACCCTGCATTAAACTTCTCCACAACTTTCCCCCTGAACTGTCTGATCTGTTCGTTCATCTTCATGACTTTGATATTTATATAAAGAATAAATTACACAAAGATGGACTTCATGTTGTAAATAGGTGCTTTCAGAATGCACTGGGTTTCATTTAGGGGCATCATTACTTGCCATGTCACAATAAGCAATAAATCTATTAAACACAAATAAATTAAAACAAGTTCAGTAATTTTCATTTGCATAATTTAGTGTTTTTCTCTTTTCCCTCTTTCTGTCAAAAACTGGATCACAAAAAAAGGTTTTACTTGCATAATTCATTGTATTTGTTGTTTTATTTATTTATTTTGAATGTTTAAAAAGTTTCCCAGTTCCAGTGTTAAATGTTTATTAGAATTTAAAGTTTAGTGATCTTTGAGAAAGTGTTCTTGCATTATAATGCCACTGCATTACTTGAAAATTGTCTCAGAACAACAGTATTGTTGTTTATTGTGATAACTTCTGGGACAATTCATCATCCAGGAAAATTTGGATGACCTAATCATCACAAATTCATGTCACATCTTTTTATCTGTATACATTTTTTGTATCTTTTTCCTTATATTTAACAATTACATGCCACTTTAGTTTGGTCTATCACATAAAATCTTGATGAAACAGTTTCTTATATTGTGATAAAACATATACTCTTCAACAAGAGCAGTGTAAAAAAAACAAAAACAAAACACATCCCTCCAGGTAAAAAGTGTTCTGTTTAAAAAAACCACCTCCATCAATTATACTTTGTGTATTCTTTGATACAACAACTGGCCAAGTTTGAAAGGCCTTCGCCTGGCCTCAACAATCCTCGGAAACCTTAAAGGCACAATACAAGATGACTTGTTGTCCGAGCCGACCCCTACGGTCCCGCTCTTTGACACAAGCGGCTCCATTAGGATTCCGGCGGCGCGGACTCATCCTTACAAGACCGTAACGAGCCTGTGGCTCCTGGATCAGCGCCTTCCACCGCTCCTGTCTCTCTCTCTCTTTCCCACTTCAAACGCCTAAAATAGCAGTAAAGCACCACCCTCAGTTTGAGGCAGATCTGGGCCTCAGTAGCTGGTTTGAGTGCGTGTATGTGTGTGTGTGAATGTGCCACAAGGTCACAGCTATTGTTCTCCTGTCCTGTGGAAACAGGGCTGGGACGCCTGCATCCTGTCTTTCCCTGCCCTCTACCTCTACCGTCATCTCTATCCCTTGACCAGATCTATGCACTTTCTCTCTTGCTCCCCCTCCATGATGGCATCCAACATTATTTACTCAAACAATGAAGCCTCAGGAAAACGTTCTAATGAGCAGGATAGCTTTTAGCTGCGTAAGCGAAAGAAATCACAAACGCTGCTTTGTGTCTGAACTGTTTCACAGACGTAGAAAAAAGAAAAAAAAAGTGAGGATAGCACAGAACAAATCTATAGTTGATAAGATACAATAGGTATAAACAAAAGAACAAAGTGGTGTCAAACTGTAAAATGGGGGTCATGGTTGTTTTAGGTTTTCGATTTCCCCAGCCCTTTTCTTTCACATTTCCTGTTGTTTTAGGAGGGTTTTTTTCCCATGCAAATTTGTCTTTTTCTCAACCTCTTTTCCTTTTCCCCCTTGTTCTCACCGTAGGCAGAAGACGGCTAAGACGACAAAAATGACAAGCAGCAGCATCCCGACTGCGATAAGGATGCCAGGCACCAAGAACTGGGAGGCAGAGTCATATCCTGAAAGTGGGGAAGAAAAAAGAAAAAGAAGAAAGAAAAAAAAGAGACATTTACTCAGAAAGTTATGGGTGCAAAAGCCAAACCACAGAGTTTACCCCAATGTAGCAAATGAGACATTACAAGAATCTGCGTTAACAACAGCCGCGATACAAGGACACTATCTCATAGGCGATGAATGCATAGCAAACACAGTCCAGGGATTGAAAATGTTGATAAGAAATAAAAAAAAAATCTCAGTGGAAATGGAAAAAAAAAAAGAAGTGAGAATTTTTATTTATTTTTTTTTTTTGCAAGAGCAAACAAGAACATTTTACCATCAGGCAGGGTGCGGAAAACGACTGCAGGACTGAAGCTGCCGTAACCAGCCTGGGTGCGCGCCCGAACCTGCACTTCATACTGAGTGGCCCTGCGGAGGTCTGTCAGCACAGCCTGGTTTCTCTTCGTCTCTGTGTATGAGCACGGATTTTCACTGCGTCTCTCCTGCCAAAGAAAACTGGAATAAGCTGGACGAGAACAAAGTATGAATATGGAGTAAAATGTGAAAAAAGAAATAGCAGGGTCAAGCCAAGAAGACTTCTAAAAAAGTAATCCGTTGGCATCTTAATATGTTTAATGAAACTGGCTTGAAGCAACCCTGGATTTTCTTACTCTCCAATGATGGCACATTAAAATAGTCTTAACCTGGGGATGTTAAATAGGTTGGGGTTTTGATCTCAGCTGCAGTTCTGTCCAGGTTGTAACTGAAAGGTTTCTGTCCTTTTTGTCACACAGGAACTTATTCATCTAGCAGTACTCTTTATTACCTGTTTAGGCTTGGGGTTCAATTTCTCTAAGGGTTTGAGTTTGCAGGGGGCCGTTGATGGAGGATTAGCCTCAGGGATTTGTTTTAGGCCTCATATTGTTTGCATTGTTTTCACTGGGATCAACCAATCAGAAAACACCTCCCATTGCTTCACTGGGAATCTTTTTGCCCATTTAGTTCAGTTTCTAAAATAACATCAGGAAATCATCACATAAGATTCTTGTAGAATATTGCAATGATGATATCCAGACTTTCCTAATTTTTCCTTTCTTTGTCATAATCATCAATGTGCCACCGTTATAATGTTCAAGTTTTCGTTAAATCTGTCTGTACAGAACTTTGGAGTAACTAAGCTTGGTTTTAATGAAACCAGCAAGCTTCATTAACAATTTAAAACTTCCAGGTTAATCTTATGACCCAGCAGATCAGGCCCAGATTAAGTTTATTAAAAGAGCTGCAGAAGAGTCTAACCATGAGCGAACTAAATAAATGACTGAACCTGAATGGCCACTCGCTGGTTAGGCAGTGTTTACCTTCTCGCAGTAGCGCAGCTGATACATCAGCACGTTGTAGTGCGGCTGATCTGGGACCGACCATTGCAGAGTCAGGCTGCTCTCTGTGGAGTCACTCTTCCGAATCGCAGACACAAGCGATGGCACTGCACAGATAGCAGCAGGATTATAGATATCGACCGAAATACAGACTATTTAAACTCTTCTCTCTTTCTTTTTTTTTTACTTCAGTGCTTTTGTCTCTCACCTTCATGGTTGGTGGTGATATTGATGCTTTCGCCAGCAGGCTCCTTGGTGCTGAGCGGAGACACCCCATTGAGCGCCAGGACGGTGAAGGTGTACGTTGTGTGAGGCAGCAGACCCCACACCTCCACCCTGCGACCCTGCAGTCCTTCGTGAGCCGGACGGTAGCTGACGTTGTCTCCACAGGGGAGACAGGTTCCCCTGGGTGACCTGCATACAGAGCACCTGACGGAGTAGCTCAGGTCCTCTCTGTAGCCTCTGTCCAGAGGCTCGTTCCACTCCAGCGTGAGCGTGGTGTCGTTGATCTGGGGGATGACGCTGCGAGGAGCCGACGGAGGCTCTACAGGAGCAAAAATATATAGAAATGAGAAATTTTCTAATTGGCTTTATTGTGAGATAGGATTGACTAATTATTGTTTCTAAAGTCAGAGTTGCATAGTTACCACACTGAGAACAAAAAAAGGCCAATTTATTCCTTTTTGACAATATTTCTAATGTCATAATTGATCACTTATTTATATCACATTGCAAAAGTATTCATACCTTTTAAACTTTTTCACATTTTAAAAGGCATGAATTATTTTAAAATGACTTCAGTTCATGTTATGGGAATTTTATGTGACAAATTCAAGAGTTGTGCATGATTGAAGCAGAAGGAAATATCTTAATATATATATATAAAAAAAGAATGTGGTCTGCATTTGGATTCAGCCCTCTGAGTCAATACTTTGTAGAAACAATGTTTGCTGCCATTACAGCTGCAACCATTTACTGTAGGTTAGGTGAATGATCATGTCCTGGTAGGTTTTCTGTTTCAACAGTGAGTTTCTAGGGTCTTGAGATATTGTTTTGATTTAAACATAATTTTATCTCTGACCTGTCTGCTTGGTTTCTTGGTCCTTATGCTGTTCGTTTACTAATGTTGTCTAACAAACCTCTGAGACCTTCATAGAACAGCTGAATTTATACTGAGATTAAATCAGTCGATTGTACTCTGAAGTTAGTTGGTTGCATTGTATTTTATTCGGAAACTATGCAAACCTTGTACCATTTCCTTCCGCTTCATATTTAAGCATGACTTTGTGCTGAAATGCAGAGAATTTGTGGTTGTAATATTTCAAAATGTGGAAACGTTTAAAGGATATGAACACTTTTGGATGTTACTGTTCTCCATCATATAAAAATTAAGCATTGTGACTGTTCATTTGGCTCTCAATAACAAATCTTTGCACAACACAAGTAGTTATTCTGCATACTGCATTGTTTTACAAAAAGGTCAAAATCATATTTAGTTTTTAAGTGCCACTCAATGCCAATGAAACAACAGGAGTGCACTCATGTTCTCTGCTCACATCTTTCTCGTGACAGTTTTCGCATTAAAAACTGTCAACATTTTCATTCAGTCACGAAGCAGAACAATATTCTTGCCGTGACTTTGCATCACAGCGGGAGCGTGTTTTGCAGAACTCAACTAGTGCAATTAGGTTCATCTAAGGAGCGGCGATAATGATCGCCGTCTGAAATTTGTAAGGAGATAGCTACTGCCTGAAGCCAAGCATAACTAAACAGAGAGACCACTCAGGCTCTGTGAATCAGTATCACTTCCTGCCAAAGAGACAGAGCTTTGTCACTGAGTCTGGGGGTGATTTCAGCGCTAATAGTGCTCTTCATTAAAAACCAAAGTGGGACAACATCACACCCAATAAGGGATTGTAGGAACTTGGAATACATTCGATTGACACATTTCTTGATATTTGGCAACTGTTAATGAAAGACTGTAAAACAAAACTTAACATTTGTCAACCAAACAATCAGACAAGGATAATCTGAGGACATAATCAATGCATTTTTAACTGATAATTTGAAATAATGAGGGAATAAAGATGTTCGACCAACTAAGCCCAATGAGAAAAATGTAATTCCCTTCCTTTTGTTAAATGATCCATTATCTGTGATTACCTTCAATTTTTGGTTAAATTTTTATAAGCTAAACTCAGGTCTGATCACTGTCAGAGGTTTAGAATAAAGAAATCACTAAAATAAAACCTTGGTTGAAACAGGAAGTAGATGAAAAGATGTCAAAAACCAAAACATCAGGTCCTGATGTAACGAAATTCAGTAACAAAAGAGAAACTACATCATTAAATATTTACCAATCTGGAAAAAAAAGTATAAAATAATTTTTTCTAATGGCTTGGGATTGCAGTGAACCACAGTAAGGCATTATGCACATATGGAGAAAACATGGAGCAGGGAGGAAAAAGCAATCTGCTACTGATCCAGGATGAATCCAGTACGGCGCCTAAAGCTCTGAAGAACTCTCTTACCTTGGTTAAGGTAAACACAATAAAGGCATCAAAGGCAGAGTTACATGGTAAAAATCACTGCCGACCAAAAAAAAAAGAAGAAAAAAAAAGAGAAAAACATCTTGATGATAACCAAAAAATATTCTGGAAATGATGAACAGAAGTATAAGCATCATAAAAGGTTTACTTGTTGCCACAACCAGTAGTCAGGGTTGTGGGACAGTTCCTCTTTCCCACAGGACCAGATTGGTTCGGATGGCTTTTTCTCCCATTTGAAAACTGTAATTTGTATTTACTCAGCTTACCTTTGATAATAAAATCTGATGGTATGAAATGCTTTAGGGTAATGAAGCAAAAACAGAAGAAATCTGTAAGGGGAGGAGGAGGCAAATACTTTTCTACAGGGCTGTATTTTCAGCAGGATAAAATGGCTGGCTAGGAATTTAGCATACAAATTAAAAAATATGTAATAAAGATTTGCAGGCAATCAAGTGCAAAAAATAGAATATATTATAAACAGCTAAATGAAATGATACATAAGTGAGATAAGGGCTTTTGTAATTAAATTTATCGCTGCTGGTATAAAAATTAGCGTGTACTTATTTGGTGGGAATTTACTTCACACCTGCAGAAAACAGAGCAAGTCAAAAACGTGACACTCATTTCTCTCCCACATCCTCTTCATGGTCATCTCCACACAGTGCACCTAATTACTAAAAGTGCTTCCCATTCACACATCCAAAACCTGTCTGAATTGAAATTCCTGAATCGACACGGAGGTGTCACTTCAGACTATCAGTACCTCACTTAAGCAGAAAAACCCCAACCCCCAGCCGCCTGTCACAAAAGACATGCATCTCAAAGCCCACTGAGAAGCTTAGGGAAGGCTGGCTGAAGAAAACCAGAGAAAAGAGGGAAATAACACCAGAGGTGTTAAAAAAAAACAAAGTGAGGACTGGCAGGGGAAGTTAAACGACAAGAACAAGGGAGTAGATGACGCGGTTGCTTAGCACCGACACTACAGCGTGGATTAATGACTGATTAATGTGGACTTACTGGAGCAAGGGCTTTCTGCAGGGTCGGACTCCGCACGTAAGTATCCGGAGCGACACGCACACGTCGCCGACCCCCTGATGGGGGCCTGGCTGTATTCTGGACAGTCTCTGCAGCGTCCCTCTGTGCCCGACTTGAACTGACCCACGGGACAGGCTGAAGATGACAGAGTGGGAGATTAAATGAGAAGAGATTATAAATTTTTCCTTCACCAACTTCAGACATGACTTTCATCATCAAAGTGCATTATGCAAAATTGTCACATTCACCGTGTCCTCGACGGACCTCGGTCAAACTCAATTTGCCAACACATCCGTTATTTTTTTTTCCTCCCACTGTACTCACGGTGGCAGATGGTTTCAGATTGATAGACAATTGTGTAATGAGAGTCATAAATTGAGACAATCACCGTAATGAGGCTGATGCTAATAGTCAATTTAGTGCAAATAACCTGTCTGTCTTTGACATCTGCCTATCAACGGGTTTACCTGATCTGTGTTCTAATAATGACACCACATATTTTTATTAGTCTTTGTGAGAGCAAAAAAAACCAAAAACACCTGTGTTTACTGATTCACATATTGTTGAGTCTGTTTTTTTAATATTTTACTTAAATAAAAAACTATTCTGTGCTCCAGGAAAACAACAAAAAAACAGAACTCGGCCAAATCTATTGTCTCAAAGAAACTGAACCTAAGATTAGAGGAGGTGCAGCTCTCGCCGTTTGTCCAAGTGGATTTTTCAACAATGAATGTGTAGAAGGAGGGATGGATACATGTAGCATCTTACTTTTAGAAATCTGTTACATAGACAATAAGAAAAATAAGATTTCCTTTTCTGTTCTTTTCAAAACTACGCAGAAAAACTGTGATGACCATCAACAGTTGGTGCCGGAGTTTGAACCCCTGCCTTAGACAGCGACCTAACGGAGCCTCGGCCAGCATGTGATTGCGCAGTCAGCTGTCACCGTGACGCCACATACAGTCACGGCGTTTACACTCAGAGTGGCAGCTCAAGTACAGAAGACTTAAAACAATAAACGTTCACACCAATTATAACATTGTTTCCGATGAGAAGTGACGTGACTCCCGGGGTCGACGGGCCTCTGACTGACATTCTGCCGCAGGAACTTTCCCACATTCAAGAACAATTTGAGAATGCAGCGACTCGGAGATGCAGTGTTTAACGTATTCAATTAAAACTGTTCTAACACCAGTGTGCAGCCAAAAGTACTAGGAAAATAAATTAGTTGACTGACATTGTTTAGAAGAGACTAATTTTAGCTACGTAAGTTTATGGATTGAATGTATGTGTCAAGTTAGCTGAGAAACTTGACTCCTTGCAGGTCTTAATCAGAAAAAATAACGTTTTAAATGAAAATACGAGCACAGCAACTAATAACAGCAATAAATAATTATTTACTTCTCGCAAAACTAGACTATTAGGAATTGATTTACTTGCTCCTGACACATTTAGCTCAAATTTCCTACGACACTGTTCCCGTTATTAATTTCTCTTCCTTCTGACATATAAACTTTTGGTGTATTAAGGGTGTAGCAGTAGGAAAGGGCTATAAGCAGAAATTGTGAACTGTAGGAATGTAGCTTAGCGGTAGATTGGGTCATGTCATGTTGATGTTTTAGGTGGAAAAAAAAAAACCTATTTGATCAAATACTTGAAAAATAACACTGTGCTTTTATACAACCTATAAAAAAACATCAACAGCTGAAACTTTTGGTGTACATCATGCTTTGTGACATGTTTAAAGTTTGAATGGTGTTTCCAGCTTAAAGTGGTGGGGAAAAAGGAGCAAAAGGCAGAGCTTTCATCTCATGAAAGAGGTGAACATTTTTGAATTCTGCAAAGATAAAATAGCAGAAAGATTGGAGAATCAGTTAGAGGACATAACGTTTATTGAAAAAGTGTGTGCAGCTGGTGGATTTCAACAGAGTGAGGATTTTCAATCCATTTATTTGCACTGTGGCATGGCTACACCAGCCTTTAGGGCCATGTAATGGTCCAAAGAAGTTGTATAAAAACACAGTTAAAGGCTCACTTCCAAGACAAAGCTTAAACATTCTGCTCAAGCTTCCTGATAACACTAAATCGTTTTGACAGGATTCTTAAGTTCTGGACGTTGAATTGAGCTCGAATCTATATGTATTGTCCCAGGAACAGCAAAACGATTATGATTTCAAAGCTAGGTGTCAATTTCATTTTGAGAAAATGACCTGCGTATGAAGTAAATTAACTGTCCAATCTCTCCATGGAGGCAATTTCCTTTTATGGCCTAGTGAGTGTTTTTCCCTCACAGCTTTCCTCTGTGACAGAATGCTGCAAATGGCACTTCACCAGAAACATAATGTTAGAAGTTATTCCTTTTTTTTAATGAAATCATTATACCTCCCACAGAGATCAAGCTGAATCCTGCTTTCACAAGCATGCTACAAGAAGCACGCTTTTCTGGAGAAAATGTGCCGCTCCTTCTTGTGCTTCTTTGTTTGTCGCGCTGCGCGTTTGTCTGCGGCGGTGGGATGTGCTAAGCGCGCACGTCGGGAGTGTTTGCGCACGAGGCATGTTAATTGGACTCATTAGACGGAGGCTGCTGCACAGCTCCTCAGAGAATTACTCTGCTTCTTCCTTCTTTTCTTGTGTGCTTTGCTTTGATGTTCTCAAACTGATACAATCTTTACCCGGAGCGCCATCTTCACGTGTTGCCTCCCCTGCCCCCGACTTCTGAGCTCCTTCTATCTGAGATGAACCCAGAGCTGCCGCAGCAGGATGCCTTTGACCCTGCTCTTCCTTTTCAGAGATGAGTGAAGCTCAAGTTGACCTTTCCCATTGTCCCCACAGTGTCACAGTCGTTCCCCTGCCTCATTAACTTCCATCGTCTCTTATTTCCTCTCAAACATGTATCCCCCCCCGCTCAAATCTCATTGTTTTGTCTGCCAGAATATGCATGTTTTTTTTATCTAGTACCTCACCTGCGCAGCGGGTCTGCATCTCCACCGGCTCAAATCCAGGCAGACAAGCACAGGACGTTGTTGGCTGCCCTACCCACTGGCCGTCTTCGCCACAGAACAGCTTAGGGGGTCGGGGTCGGGGTCCCTGCAGGGAGGCGTGCTCCACGCACGAACCCTGCGCCTCCTGCACTAAATAACGGGGGACTGTCTCCGGGAAAGATGAGAGCACGCTGATGAGGGGAGGACACTTCTTGAAGAACACCCTGACAGAAAGCAGAGCCATGCAGGCGCCCTGAGACTGAAAGGCCAAGTAGAAACCCCTCTTGGTTAGCGGGCCCAGCCTCAGGGTCTTCACATTGAATTTCCGCTCCCCACCCTTCCTCAGGAGAAAGTCTGCAGCCACTGTGTCCACCTAAGGCAGGAAGAAGGAGAAAAGGTATTATGTAAGGGCCGGATTCCAGAGAACGAAGCTGAAAAACCAACCACCGGTAACTTCGCACGTGTCAGTCTGTTTAGCCGATTAAACAGACGTCGTAAATCATTCAAATGAGTGAAGAT
This sequence comes from Brachyrhaphis roseni, assembly GCA_903066815.1. Classification (NCBI taxonomy): domain Eukaryota; kingdom Metazoa; phylum Chordata; class Actinopteri; order Cyprinodontiformes; family Poeciliidae; genus Brachyrhaphis; species Brachyrhaphis roseni. The sequence continues at coordinate 26,520 of CAEFZY010046897.1, forward strand.
TTTCCCAAACAGACCACAGAGATTTTAGATTGATTCATAGCCCTCCTGGCAACCATACATGTTACAATACACTTTGAGGCTGAACCTGCAGACTTGGAAGTAATTAATCATAATTAATATGTCATCAGAAACGCAGTGAAGTTTGTGAAAGGTTCAAGGAGTAAAAATACTTTTGAGTAAGACTGTAGATATTTGAAAAAATAGGGAAGATGGGAAACAGATTCAACACGGAGACAAGGAGGGACTTAAAACAGTGCTTGTTCCCTTAGGGCAATAACCTAGTTTGGACAAGGAATACAAGTGACCACATGTCTAAAGAAATGAATTATATAAGTACAGGAAGTTTCTATATTTCCACAAACTGGTTAATGCCCTGTAAAATAAACAAAACTAAGCCAAATGGATACAGAAACAAAAGGAATTTGTCTAAGAACATGTTTTTCTGAAAATAAAAAGCAATCATTTATAATAAGCACACTGCGTACTACTCAAGAAAAAAAGGATACAAAAACACAAAGAAACGTATAAATCATCAGCTGTCCAGAGTTAGAAACATTTTTGTTCACGATGATTTAAGAGTAAAAACAAACCATTATATTTTTTTAACCTCTTTTTTTTGACTCTGTTAGGATAATAGCTAACATTATGCAACTGAGTCACCGAGTTGTTGTCTTTGTTATATTGAGCTTCAAGTACAACTTGTTGCGAGACTGGAAAATGCTCTTAGTGATTTAATAGCAATCAATAATTTCTGTCTTCTCCTTATGAATGTCAAATATTCATGTATATGCTTTTAAAATATAAAACCTTTTATGGATTGGCTGACAAGCTAAAAGATGCTAAAGTCCTCCACTGGTGCTTAGTAATAAAACCCAGTTAAACAAACTGCTGTGCGCTTCATTGATTCCACATATTAATATGATTGGATCTCAAGAAAACACAGGAATGGCGTGTTTAAATTATTATTAGTTAATATGTGCATCTCCGGGATGTAATGAGATTTTGTACCACAAAAAGGGAGTCATTCCTTTGTACTGTTGCAACATGCTTACTAAGGATGAAAAGTCAATGATCCAATCAGCTGAAGAAACTTAGGAAGAGAACATTCTACCCATTGGCATTATACAAGCACCTAATTCTAACGTGTTATATTATCATTTACAAATAATGATGCTTCTTCTAGTGTGTAAATTGTGACCTTGATGCACACTTTGGAGGCTCCAATGTTGGTGCCAAACTAAAGGTCTACTTCAAAGTTTTAAAAAAACTTGACTGAGTGTTTGGCGCATTTAGCTTCAGAGCTCAGAGCTGGGAATGATTTGGTTCCCGTTTTGCTGCCAACTTCTAGTAATAAGAGCCAATCCCAGTTGTATTTCTTTCCACTTTCTGCAATCAAACTCTAAATCACCATAGAGGATGAGCAGTACCATTCTTCTGGTTTAATAAGATCTAATATGTGAGAAGTGATAATAAACAGTTTTGTGTCAACAACTTTCATAGCATTTTATAAGTGTGGCAGCCATATAGGATACTGAACTCGTGACCCCCATGACTTTCACTGTCTGAACTGTCCTTATTTTATTTCCACTGGGAGTTAAGAAAAACTGTAAAAGGAATCCTCACATTTATCATCCAAGTTCAAAATCTAAAATGTATAGTCGAGTCAAGCTGGGTGTTTGTTATCCTGTAATGAACGATTAAAAAACACATTTTTGAAATAAATGTAACATTGTTACATTGTTTGAGAAATACCATTATCAGCAAGAAGCTCACCATTTCAAACCTGGATTGAGTTATTCTACCCTGATCACAGATTCTTCTGTAACACTTTTCTACAAGAAAACAGGAATTTTTAGTTTTCTGAAAATGAAACTGTGTGTGTACCTTAGTGTAAGGGTTCTCCATCCAGGGCGGGTGCGTGGACGTGGCCTCGTTGGAGTCCGCCTGGTAGTAGTAAAGGTTAAAAGTCTCTTTACAGCTGCGGTGGTGCGTGCTCCTGGACGAACACTCCATCATGGTGAAACGCAGCTCCACGTAAACCTGAGAGGCGCTTCGTCTTTGGATGAAGCCGCTGCGCAGCCACTGGCTGGACGAGCTTTCCAGCTGGCAGATCTGAAAGGTCCTCACGCTGTTGTTCTCCTCATCCAAACCGCTCACTTCCTCCCACTGAGACTGAAGAGAACAAAAGGTTGTCAAACACAGTGTTAGAAGAAATAAAATAAAAAAAACATGATCTGACCTAGAAAACCAGTGAGTAGGTTTAAAATCGCTCAGGTGTTTACATAACTGGTCATAATAAAATCTACATTAATCCCAGTCAGGCTGAAAACCTTTTCTGGCTCCTCTGTGCTACACCTGCCGGAGACCTGAGGGAAAAATCTGGCCTGCTGTGGATGTTGATGCAGCCTAAATTTGAAATTGGGTTGTTAAATCATTCTTCCCACTGAGCTGCATCACAGCTTGTGGGAATCCAAGTCTCACTTGTCAAACAAGGCACACTGCTTCCCGTAGCATCCAAGACAGAGATTTCACACCACAAACACATTTATAGACTAAAACATAATCACGAGTGTGTAACAGGCAAAACCTCTCCTCAGAAGTCTTCATTTGCTCGGGAGCCAGCCACAACGGCGAAATGCTTTAATGTTTGACTTCTGAGACAACAGCAAACATGTTCACCATCGCCGCGTTCCCAGGAGCGCAAATCAAGAAAGAAATTAACATACTTGAGGCGAAATTTAGCAGATTTGCTTAAACGCGAGGCTTAGAAATTCGGTTATGTAAATATGTAAATCTTTAAAAATCCATTTGCACATGATTTGCGGAGGGAGGCAGAATGTTGGTCTGAATGAAAGGAAAGCACTCACAGGCAGGTCTAAACCACTTAAAGGAAGAAACTCCCTCCAGATCAAAAAAAAAAAAAAAAAAAAGCTAAACACTGTAGGAAAAATAGTCATGCAAAAAATTAAGACTGCTAGTCAATTTTAAAATGTCGTAAGAGTAACAACCAACCAATTTAAACTAAAAGGAATGATCTGTTTATTATGAAGTGTAGTTAAAAGGGGCGATTTTTAGACAGGAAAAAATGAGAACACTCCCACAATTTAGGCTTGAAATGGCTGAAAATCATACACATCAAGAGCACATAATGAGCGCTGCTCAGCATTTTGAAGGGAGTTTGCTTAGACGTTTAGTAAGGTGAGTTTCTAAATTTAAGGTGACAGTGAGCACAACGTTGAGACTTAACGAGCTGTTCAAGGCCATAGGAAAGAAGATCGTAGCAACTTATGTCTTATAAGGGATTTAAAGAGGTCTCAAAAGTGACTGGAAATTACCCTTTTTATTTTATGGAAAATGGTCTACAACGCATCCAGAAAATACCCTTTAACTGTAAAGCATGTATGTGGAAGCGTCATGGTTTGAGGGGTGCTTTGCTGCAGCAAGACTCATTAGCTCATCATGACAAAATTTACCATGAACCCTACTGTATTTGTTGAGAATAACTGGGAAATATTGAACTGTGTAATGTGACATTGCCTGAAAACATCTTTAACTGCAGCAAGCAATGGCTAAGAATTAAGAAATGGAAAGTTCTGGATTGAGTAGATATCCAAATCTTGATCTGGAGACATGAAACTTGCTGTACATGCAAGAAACTCTAAGACTTTCACAGCTAAAAGTGAAGAGCGAAGCAAACTTTCGTCAGGCTAACATCAGAAACTGTTAACGTAACCAAAGGTGGCAGCACTACAGGGGTTGTTGATGTGTTTTCTTTGAGTAAACCAAGGTCTGGGACAAATAAAACAATGGATTAGACATTACTGTGTGAACATTTTCTAATTAATTCATTTATTGGAGTGTCTTCACTGACTATGTGTCATGCAGTCACAGAGTTTAGACGTATTTTAGAAAACTAGAGTTAAACAGTGGATTTATACTGATAATATGATTGAAACTACTTTTTCCATGATGTCATTGCGTGGGAGATTCCCATGAACCTAATCAAATTTCTCTGGTATTACTTTTCAAATAAAGCAACAGAAAACGTATAACACGAATGGAATTATGTCTCTATCTGCTACAATGAAGAGTATCCTTTTCCTTTAATACTAAAAATAAAGAGCCATATGGTAACCCTTTGATGCCCACACCCTTTGATGCAGATACGTGAGGCATATTTCTGGCTCCTGCTTGTCATTACTACCTAAATCACTGTTTTGTAGTCTTTAATGCTGATGTAACCTTAAAAAAAAAAAAAAGAACAGAAAGTTGCCACGTTTCTGTCAACATGAGGCTTTTTGATGAGCCGCTTCACATGATAATAACTGTGTGAACTATTTGGAGATTGTCAGCATGTTGTTGGTTTCCGTCTCAATCAAAAGAACAGGCTTACCCCGTCTTCCATCCCCCCATCTACCAGCATAAATCTGACTGGTTTTCTTCAGAGACATCAGCGAGTCGAGCAGTTATGGCCACAGACGCTGCTGGCAAGCGAACCGCTGCAACCACTCTTCAACTGATCGAATTACAAATATGTCTTTTTCTGGCGGGGGGATCCAAAACTGTGGGCAGCCAGTCACTGCGACTCCAAGGTTGATGGGATATATCAAAGCATCTGCTTTTCATATACTAAAACGGCACATTCAGACTGATGTTTCCTTTAGTCTGTCAGTGGCTGCAGAAGGAATTTGTTTATGACCGAAAGTAACAAAGAAACCGCTGGAGGCCGAAGATCCGCACTCACCGCTGGGATCGTGTTGAAATATACATAACAAGGCGACGGCGGGGTTACATACCTCGGATTTGTCTTGGGAGAAGATGGTCCATTTGAGATCCGACGTCTCACTCTTGGTGTTCATCAGGACCTCTGTGAAAAGACGAAAGAAAACCATCCCCACAAAACTATAAGCAGCGTGAAATGTACAAATGACACGTATAAAACTGATTTACATGCAGAGAAACAAATCAAAACTACAGAGGGAACATATTTCAAATCCCAAGTTCTCTGCCAAGTACGAGCCGCGGCTTATAGTAGGATTAGGGCGGAAGATGGAGTTTCACCAGTCAATTACATCAACACAACATTCCCACTAGCCTCAAAATTGTCTTTACTGTAATGTTTGTTTTTATTCCCCTACGTCCCCCTCTGTTCCCAGCGGCCTGCTGTGCCTGTGGTCGCACTGAACCCGGAGTGAGGAGCCTGTGTTTCTCCGTGGAAAGCTGTAGATTCAAACACACACACGCACACCCCCACGTACCAAGATTTAAGCCCTTCCGGTCACAATCTGTGATTACAATGGGATTGATTTTTTTGGTTTGGTTTTGAGAGGCATGCAGCCAGCTCCCAAACAGTCTGTGCTGCTCTGCAAAGATTCAGTATCCCAATAAAACCCAAGACCTGAACTGCCTGTTACGCGAGCCACGCGCTCGGTTCTTCTCATCTGTTTTCCTCCCGGCCGTGTCGGCACACCCGGATTTGTATTTACACTGATGGGGAGAGGTTTCTGTCACACGCTGGCTTTTAGGACCTTACCTGTTCTCAGAGGGAGCCTATTTCATAGGCCGGGGCAGCTTGCTTTTAACCAATAAACAAGATTTAATGCGCTTCTGATCAAGGAGAGCACCTCCATGAAAATTGATTCTGGGGGAGCTGCAGGTTTATCATTGAGGTTATTAGGGTTCTTTGTTGAATTAAGTTACGTATATATGGCCCGACAGTGAAGTTGGTATCTTATAACCCCACAAAACAACGCTCGGCACAAAGACACTCGTACAAAACAGTAAATCTACCTCTGTACTTAAAAAAAACTGTTTTCTTGATATATTATTTCAGTTTTGGTTTCTAATGCCACATTAAATGTGTAGAAAACCTAAATTCAGCAACACTTTTTGGTTTTTTGCTTCTTTAATAACAAAAACAATTCTAATTTGTAAAGAAATAGCTTTAGGCTCTTGCTTACAGTGCAGTGCATTTATTTTCAAAATGACAGATTAAACAATATTAAAAAAAGGGAATCATTAGTTGCAGCCTACAGTATAGAAAATGACTTGCAAGTGAAATATTTTTCATGCCACATTCACAGACGGATGGCTGCGACTTCCAGTGTGATAAACTCTGCTGCCAAAGTCATTAATGCCTGCATAGTGTATTAAGCTGAGGATACACCGAGAGCGTACAGTACTTGAGAATATTTTGCACAACTATTCTCACCTAAAACCATTAGTATCACTTCATAAAAATAATAACAGCACCCATACCGTAACTTGGTGGTACTTTGTGAAGTAGGAGGAAGCCTTAGTCAGCACTTAAATCTTTACTCCAAATGAAATATGCTGGAAGCGTATTTTGTAGTGTATAATAATAAATAAAAAATTTTTAAAAAACAGAAAATGACTTTTCACCCAGATAAATTTGTCAGTTCCAGTTGGATCAAGACAGATTCTGTTTAAAGCTGATAATTAAAATAACTGTCAGTTAATAAGCAGGCTTGGGTAGAGAACAGTGCCTTCGGGGTTGGACTCGACACAAATGTAAAGGCATATTCAGATTCTGGAGTTCTGGCTAAACACAGAAACACATACAGGTCTCTCTTTTACTTTTCTCATCCTTCAAGGCAATGATATTGTGTCATTAAAAATGAATCAATACATCACATAAAGCTGTTTTGCACAGCAGCAACTAAACTATTTCCCAGGAAAAAGATCAGTGTATTAAGCAGACAATGGGTAATGTCAGCCATAAATACTTTTCAATTTCACTGTTTTTCCACTCTTGTTTTATTGCGCCCCTGACAATTATCGACACCTCTGACATAGATGTGTAAAACGCCTTAAAATGAATTAATCTTTTACAACATCTCACACTGAAAAATGAAGATAACTAAACCATAAATTTGACAGCCTTTATTTGGTGGGGGTATATATAATTTGAATTGTTTGCTTTACACGATGAGTGGTGCTGTAATCGGTGGCACCCCTGCGAATTCCTGTAAGATGATTCATTTTCTGAACAACAACTTTGTTTTTGTAAGCCAATCATGTTTTTTTTTTTAATCCATGACTTTCTGTTAGAGCTGCACATGAAGCATTTAAGTGAGACAAAAATCTGTAAATGTGGCAAATACACAGCATTGTGTCACAAAAACAGCCTTGCAAAAACAAATATTGCTTTAGTATAAAACTTAATTACCAAGATGGCTCACTATAATAATTATGTTAGGAACTGCAAGCGCACTGCCAAGCTGTAAGCAATAATTGACTTTAATCTGATTTTTAAATAAAAATGTGGCATTTATTCAGGCTAGAACTGAACACAGTGGACATATACATAAGTAACAATCCCAACAAAACTGAGCATTTTGGGGTTTTACAATCAATTAGAGTTTATTATCTTTATCACAGAAAGAAGAAATTTTCCATGATAAAGATAAACAATTACCCATCCTTGATCAACACAATTTAGTAGTATCATGTTTTCCTATTATCATGCAGTCAAATGCCCAAGTTTTACATGACAGAGTTCCATTTTGTCTTATAGTCTTTAAAGTGTGAAAGACTGAGAAAGGCAGGTAAACAAGATACGTGCAATGCTGGTCTTCATGAGTCAGGAAATGGCATGAATAAAATTGCTACCTGCTTAAATTTGCCAAACAAGGCTGGACAAATACCCAGGTACATCTTCCTCCCACACACAGTTGGGAAAACAGAAGAGAGATCCCAAAAAGAATCCGAAAAGCTGCTCTCTCTGCAGCAGACTGACATTTTAAAATTACAAAGACTCCATACACACAATTTAATTTAGGTCTATGCACGTCTTTACCCGGCGTGCCAATAACGGTGAAGGACATGGGAAATGATTACTCAATTCTGACAGTAAATCACAATTGTACTTGTTCTGGTGTCATGCATTTTTCACAAGACTTCAAAAATAGAGGCAATCCATTTCTATCCTCCTCTCTCCCTGCCACACACACAGCCTGCATTACGTACATCCAGCTCTCTGCATTCCACCTTAGTGACATTTTTCCATCCACACCATCTAACTGAGCTGTTTCAGGTACCCTGCACATGAAAGCAATGACACAGAGTCACTAATCATGCTTATAGGGCTGCATATGCTGCAGGTCTGTCACAGAATCACACCACAGAGTAAAAGGGTACATGAGACTGGACTCTAATCACTGACTTCTTCCTTCTGTAATACCTGCTTCACTGATTTTCCTCGTGTGTGTGTTATTTTTTATGAACAGCAACAAGCATGCCTTAAAGCCTCTTTTCTACAAAACCACAGAAGCCCAACTACTTTACAACAGCCACATAAGAGGAAGAAAGGCGAGTCTGCAAAAAGCAGAGAAAACGACGGCGAGGTGGGTAAAGAGGATAATTGGGTGACAGATTTCAGTTCGGTGTTTTCCTTGCATATACTCTACTTTGAGGTCGCTACGGCATACTTATGGAAAAAAAAACAACAAAACACTACACTTCACCATCTCAAACCTTACTGGGAGGACACCCCTCGTCTCAGCCTTTGGATGCACACCTGCTTCGGTGTTCATTAAGGGGTGGAAAAGAAACAACCCACCCCGCAGGTACAGTAATCACTGTTTATCACTGCTCTATCATTAAGCTTTATGAGGCAGGATGCGTGAGCGCGAGTGTTTCTATGAGACAGCCAGGGCTTCCATTATATGCTTGCACGGCCATGCCTTTCACTGGAGCAAAAACAGCGTTAAGCCCTGGTAAGAGGAAGCCGGCTTTTCCCCGCTGCATTCTTTCGACAGTGGCGGCCACCCACCGCCGGAAAACTGCCCCGGGTGCAAGAAAATGTTGGAACAATGGAAACTCGTCATCTGGCCGCATTTTACACCCAAAACAAGTGATTGTACAGTAATTACAGGACAACTGTCAACATTAAGAGACACTCGAGAAGTCTAAACTGATACAGGCGCAAGCGAGGAGACTACGTCGGAGCTTTGGAATTACAATAGTGGAAAACTATTACATGTGGGCCCAAGCCAATTTCTTTTTTCAACAGAGGAGAAACTGAGAAGCTAGTGAGAAGTTGGTGGGTTTGATATCACAGCTGGCAGGGATAGCTTTATTTTAATTATGCAAAAACAAAGAGAAATAGTATTGGGTTTTCATTACAAGACAAGAATATCAAAAGTATGTTACCCTTAGAATCAAACAAGAAAAACAGAGTTTTGCACTTTTTAAATAAGTTTGTTTACTATGGAAAAAGCTAGCTAAACCACCAGGGGTTTTAAATGTTAAATGGACTGAAAAAAATGCTGTATAGTGACCATTCAGAGCTTTACACCTGAGCCACATTAACCATTACCATTAAGGTTAATTGGTGTCTCTAAATTGTCTACAGGTGTGAGTGTGAGCATGCTTGGTTGTTCTGTCTGTCTCTGTGTTGCCTGCGACGGTCTGGCGACCTGCGCAAAGCATACCCTGCCTCTCGCCTGATGACCGCTAGAGATAGACACCAGATGCCTATATCCACAAGTAGTTTACGATGAACACAGGTGAAGCAAAAGATAAAAAGTGTGAGTTAAATGCTACTGGATATACAGGATTTCTTAAAGTTGATTAGTGAAGTTCTGCAACATTACAGACATGTAATCCGCCATTGTTGTTGTTATGTATAACATGTTTGGGGTTATATGTCAGGTTAGAGGTTGGACTAATCAGTCAGTGTTTTCACAAAGGACGGATTTTCATTGTCTAGATGAATATGCTAGGGAACTACTTTTACTCTGGAATCCGTTTAATAACGAAAAAAAGTTTTGTATCACATACACTGTTGTTTGTGTGTGGATGTGAAGCATAAACAGTTATTAACTTTTCTGGTTTAGTAAAAAAAAACACTCCCATGTGAACAGGGTTTCAGTCTTTCACAAACATACACCAACCAGAAAGAGAATATTTTTTCTAAAAGTTATAGATGAACAAATTGTTTTTTTGGCAAACAATTAGGGCATTATGGGTGTTCTTTTTGAGAGTGTTCATACTTCAAGCTTTCAGACAGGTTTAGTTATTCACTAGTCTCAGTTTTGAAAATCTTACAGTTATAAAACTATCAAAATTTTCTATCAAACCATTCTCAGTTTAAAATACCGTTAAAATGTCAAAGAAAATTCTTTTAGTTCTTACCACTGTAAGAAAGGACCTGGGTGGAGGTAAAGGACCACCACCCATTACTGTTATTTATTTAATACTTATTTAAAAGAGAAGTTAACAAAGCGGTGCAGACTACCAAGCTAGTAGTCACTCTATAAACACATGAGAAGAAATAATAATATTGTGTGCAATAAGAAAATTTACTTAAAATTGTTTGATGATTATGTTATGTATTGCTTTGGGTATTAATCGGTGAGTACAATTGTCATTTAAGGTTGGATTTGGCATCAAAACCTGTTTCTGATTTAGACATGAATCTTTTGTGTCTTGAGATGTAAAAAAACAAAAAGACATCACCAAGAAACAGATCTGTAAATCACTTCCATGACTGCCAGTAATATGGTCTGGTGATACTGGGTTATTCTCAGGTATATAAATTTATATTTAAAACACAATGACGTTGCTTTGAATAGCTTTATTAAAAAACTCAATCATAATTTAAAAATTGATTATCACATTTACTTGGACTGTCTCATCTGGTGTTAAAATGTTCTTGTTGATTTGAAACAGTGAAGTGTGATTAAAAAAAAAAGCAAAAATAGAAGAAATCTGTGAGAAGGAATTCCCCCAGCACTGAAGACGCAGTAAACAAATCTCTTCAGAAATGCAAAACCTGACCCATTTGACATGAAACTCTTCTTTTAATAACATCTACTGTTCTTAACTTGCATGTTAATTTCTTCTTGACATGCCTTCTCCCTCCCCGTTTTCCACTCTCTGTGTGTCTCTGGAGTGTGATAGGGAAATTATAGGCCTACGAACATTTGGCCTGCTTCAGCTACAATTAGACCTCATTTTAATTAAAGAAACACAGTGCCAATTACCCTCATGCACCTATAGAGAAATAGAGACGGGGGGATAATCACAAGGAGGAATTTGAGAAGGGAAAAAGATGTCAGAGGACTTGGAAATAACAGGAGAAATACGTATTTAAAAATCATGATGAGCTGCAGTGGGTTTTAACAATATTACTCTCGACATTGAGTATGGCCGGCTAACGGGGAGCCAGGCTGCTACCACGTATGTCTGAACACCTTGTACTTTCCTTTCATTTTACATTTACCCAGAAAATGTGTGACTGACAGAAGCTTTTGTGCCATTTCTACCCACAAATGACCATAATCAATACAAGGCACACACAGGGAAAGGCTGATGAAATACGAATCCGAGGATCATATTTGCGTCCATAAAATTTTTTGTGCTCTCACGACTGCTGCCTGAACAAAACATACAAGAGAAAAACTTATTAGTAATGATTACCGTTTTTGTTTTGATATTAACACCGTATGTATTTTGATACATCTGCTGTTCTTCAAAGGCGGCGATGGAAATCAACACGAAGGGAAGCAGAGAAGGAATATAAAACAGCAACCATTATCGGCATGCAAACTGGCTCAGCGTGAATTCTCTGGTGGATTACCTGCTGTGTTCACACATGGGATTGACTAGAAACTACCTGAACTTTACACTTCAAAGGTAAACCTCAAACTGATACAGGCATTTGCATTCTGCTACACAGGCCTTTCTATGAAATGTCTAGAAAACGTTTGGAAAACTGCTTCCTCGACTGCAACCTGCGGTTTAGCTTAGCCTTTGAAAACATATGGAAATCTTAAAAATGTCCATATATATCACATTCTCATGGTGTGATAAGTTTTAGTTAAAAACACAACAGGTTTTAAGGTACCATGGTAATGGCACAATGTTTTAAATAATGTAAAAACAGAAAACTAAAATGTTGTAGGAATACTTTAATAAATGGATTACTTCTAGAGGTGCACAGGCATGTATGTACTGGTGATTGGAAATGAGTGATTTTGAAGTTGACGGAATCTGAATAACAATCATTCAGATCATTTTTCCTGTGAGAGAGCATGACTTTCAGAGCATAACAGGAAGGCTGAAATACAGTATATTAGTGAGCATTTTTAGAGTCTACATTTCTAACCCAACTGAGTTAAGTACTTGAACTATTGGGTGTGCTGTGGTGGCATAAGGGTTAAGCGCGACCCACATTTGGAGGCCTTGAGTCCTTGACGCGGCCGTTTCGGGTTCGACTCCCGGACCCGACGATATTTGCCGCATGTCTTCCCCTCTCTCATTACCCCCTTCCTGTCAGCCTACTGTCAAATAAGGGACACTAGAGCCCACAAAAAGCCCCCTGGTGGGAGAAAAAAAAAGTACTTGAACTATTACAGCAAAGTTGCTCTTTTAATCCTTTTGGACTTTTAAGATCTGCCTACAGTAAAACATGCACAACTTGGAAATATGAGGTAATATAAGGCTGTACATTCTCTGGAAAACACACAGGGAGACTTCTGTTTTCATAATGCTAGCTGTGGGATGAGCTAAAATAGAATGCTGAAGTCAGTTAAAATGTCAACCCTGCAATCATTTTGACTTTCTTTTAAGCAAAGCTGTGGGTTTGTTTTTAGCAGCTGATCTCTCACACAGTGTGCCATCACCTCTGCTGCTAATGAGATTAGGTCACAGTAGGAAGGCTGAAAATATAGATTTTCAAAGCTGTTCTTATAATATAGTGCTTAAAGAAAATTAATTTGATTTTGGTATATAGCCTTAAGCATAAAATATGGAACAAATCCCTGCTGAGTTTGAAAGTGGTTTCTAAGAGGTTATTGAACAGAATAAAATAGCTTTTATTTTGGCCATTTTTGAACTGCCAAAATTGATGATTGTGTTTTGAAGAGGCACTTGAAATGTTTACAGACAACTGAATTAGTCTTGCTTGTAAGTGGGAGAAGTGTAACAAGTGTAGTGGACACCTAAATAGAAGTGAGCAGCAACAGCTGGGGGAGGGCAGCGGTGTTTCCCTTAAAACTGGACTGAATTCTGCCACTTGCAATAAAGTTTTGGTGGTTTTGAATACCGTTGAAAAAACCTTGTGTAATATGATTCTGGCAACTGGATCACCTTGCGTCCACATTTTAAAAGGTTTTAAAAAGGTCAAACCTCCTACTTGCATTGCAAATAACTTATTCCCTTTATGTTTTTTATATTTCAATTCACTGATATATGTCCTCACATACGTTGCATCAGGTCAATGACTGAAGTCCTCAAGTTGGCTTACCATATTAATTCGTAATGTCTTGATAATAGATTTATCCTTCAGCTATAACTCGGACTCCTGTTCATCTGGGATTCCTGCTAACAAATCTAATTCTCCAATGCTTTAAAATACAACATGTATCTATCTTCCAGTACCTTGCACAGTTTTGACAGCTCTATGTTTTTATGTTGAATAGACTGTACTTCAATAATTCAGTGTTTTGGGAAATGCTCTGATCTGCTTTCTCGCCAAGACTTAGGGCTAGGTTACGCTTTCCCAGCACTCCAAATCCAGACGTCAATTTAGGACATACCAGATATCAGATCTGCATGGAGGTGGAGCATACAGTCGGCGTTCACAGCGAGAGGCCCGCTTTCAATGGAAGACATTGAAATATTGATTAAGATGGGGACGATGGCGCCCGATTTCAGACAGTCTCTCTCCAGGTGCACATTGACAGTTTGCACTCAGTAAGTTACATCAAAAGTCCCACACATTGTTGAGCTACAAATAAATAAAGAATGGTGAGTGCAGCTGCTCTCTCTTGGTGAGTAAGTCTCAGTTTTTGGAGAGATGGGGGTGTAGTGAAGGATTGCTGGTTCTGTAAAGACAGAGATAATGATTGACACAGACACTCTGCTTTAAGGATTTAAGTGAAGAAGCTTATTGAATCTAACTAACCTCCCCCCAAGCATGTCAGATGAACCAAATCCATCCTTGGAAAGGAATATTTATACTTTTATCAAGCCTGCACTGTAAAATCAGCTCAGGAGTTAGTAGATCCTTCCGATATTGCCAACCGCGTGCTGCAAAACACTTTAAGATAATCTTAATTTTTGAGCATTCAGTGCAAATGAAAAGCAAAAGTGATTTCTGTAATGAGCTTGCTCTTCAGTGTTGTGCACAAAAAGAAATACCAAGAAGCTACAGAGCTGAATGTGTGAGTGCAATCCGTGTTTGTGTGTCTTTGACAGAGTTGTGTCTAGGGAGATTAGACCTCGGCTTCCCGTAGTTCCTGTCCCCTTCCTGTCTCCTGGTCTGGTGGGGGCCGGCCGCCAGCACACACATCTTTCACATGCACAGTAGCAAGCGGGACATGGACCCCCTCCCTGTCTGCTGCATGACAAAAAGCTTCTTGTGGGTACATGTGGACGGCCTTAGCTACTGTAAGTGTAGGTCTTGGAAAAGTGAGATCAAAGGAATGAGGGTGTGATGAGAAAGAGGTGTTAATGTTTGACACGTCGTGCTTTCTGGTCTGTAGGGACTCATTTAAAAAAGGGCTGTGGTTTGCATCTTTCCCAGGACAGGATGTGGCTTGGTTAGGGAGGATGCTTCACACTCAACAGAGCCAACAGATGCTTCTAAAGACAATGGAGACCCGGTCTGTGATCCTTGACCTCTAAATAGCCCCTTTTTGAGATCATCCTTTTGTTTATTACATTTCGACCAACTGAAATGTCCAGGCATGAACAGGGATTTACATCTGCCCACTATTATTACAACCATGCTCAATCTCAGGAGTTATTCATAAGCCAGTAACCACTATAAACAGTAAGGGGTAATGCTGGATTGTAGAGCACATACTTATTACCAAGCAAATATATAGCAGCTGCAGCAGCTGTTCAGTCTGCAGGTGAGCACAGAAGTGAGAAATCAGATGATACTCCAATGTCCATCTATAAAATAAAACAATAATTTAAGTGTTGAGTTCTGGTGTCAGTCATTTTAAACCTGTAGTAATGTTCAAACTTGAGTGATTTAAATTCAGTTTCAGTGTGTAAGAGTTGGGAAATTATCATAAAGGTTATGGCACGGGGTTGTAATCTTAACTCTTGTGTCCTTTCGCTTCAAAGGCGTGTAAACATGGAAGTTGATCCCAACTCCCCAGATGGGGAGGGAAGCTGTGTACCACAGTTGACAGTGCATGTCAGAGCAGAAACACCAAGCATGAAATCCATGAAATTGTCTGTGGACCTCTGAGACAGGATGCTCTTCAGGCACAAATCTGGCGAAAGATACAGAAATATTTCTGCTGCTTTGAAGGTCCCAATGAGCTCAGGGTTCTCCATCATTGGTTTGGAACCAACAGGGCTCTTCCTAGAGCTGGTGGCTCGTCTAAACTGAGTGATGAGAAGAGGGAATGGCCTTAGTCAAGGTGGTGATCAAGAACCTGGTCACCCTGTCAGAGCTCCAGCAATCTTCTGTGGATAGAGGAGAAGCCTCCAGAAGGATAACCATCTCTGCAGTAGATGACAGACTAGTCACAATAAAGGAAAAGACAAATGGAGTAATGAACAGAAACATCCTGGATGAAAACTTGCTCCTCAGTCCTCTGACTTCAGACCGGAGTGACATTTCAGTCTTCAGCAGGACAATGACTCAAAAAACATGGCCAAGATCTCAAAGTATTAGCTTCACATGTTCTGAAGTGGCCAAGTCAGGAAAGGGTAAAACAATAATATTGCAGAAAAAATTTTTCTGGGTAACACGTTTTGATAATATTAGGTATTTACAGTTAAAAGTAAATTTTCTTTAAAAGGTCTCAACCAGGAGAACTTATAGTAGTTCATCCTTTTCGTCTTTCACAGCTACAGAAAAAATCCCAGCAAAACAGCTTTCATTTCTGGTTTATTTTTTCCTAAAAATATGTTTAAATTTCCCATAGTGACAAGTAAAGATTTACTAACAGATTATCTGAGGTATTGGCACACAAAACAATGAGATGAATACATGCCAGAGCTAGCCACAATGTATTTACATTGCCTTTTAATTAACAGTGGAACACCGGAGGGAAAAACTGCTGCATTACTCAAGTCAAATCGGACCAAAGTGAATATCAGCTTCTTATTACAGACATATAAAAAGTTTTGACCTTGCTATAAAACGAGAAATTAAGGTTAAGAGGCTTCAAGTCTCCTTATGAGACTTCAACTTGGTTCCCTGCCGATTTATATTGCAGCGACCAATAATGAGTTTTGACCTATGGTGTCAGCTGCTGAACCGCATTTTTGCATCATGGAAAAGCAAAAGCAAAATTTTTAAAAATGTATTATAAGCAGAAAGGAAATAATTAGAGAAGAAAATGTTCTTCCTTCTAGATGAATCAGGAATTAAAATTTTTGGGCTTTAAACCCACATTATCTGTCTCCTACATCATGATTAGTTAAATGGATTTGCCTTACAGTGAATTTGTGCTTCTTTGGAATATTGATCGGCTACTGAGAGAATTTAGTTCCTGCTGCTTTCAATTATGAAATCCCTTTGTCAACTCTTCTTCAAAAACAGCTAAACTGAACTCAGGGCCTTCTCGAGGACAAGGCTGCAGACTGCAACAGTTCCCTGGTGGCTTATTGATGCAAAATCCTAAGACGTGAAAAACAACTGAATTTCAATTTTATTTTTTAAATTAATTTAGATTTTCTACAATTACTTTTTAAATTCACATTCAAAATACACTACCAGATAAGCAGAGAGGTCTCTGCTTATCTCGTAGCAGAGATCAGACATCACATTACAACTAATTTAATGTGATGTCCTTGTGTGAAATTAATCAGTGTCCAAACTGCCCATTGGTTTGCCCGAAACTACCGATTATAAATTCCAATGTACCTTGAAAACTCAATTCAACAAGAAATAACACATTAAGAAAGTTTTATAAAATTGCCAATTCCTTTTTCAGTTTTTATTTTTTGTTTGTTAGAAAAAAAAAAGTTACCTGCTGAAAGGAACTGGACGATTTTCAGGTTGGCTTTCAATGACTGGCAACCAGCAGATTGAAAATTCAACAATTTAATCTTTTTCTTAACAGTGAGTGTGTTACACCTGTGCTGCAAGGTCATGGTAATAATAAAACTCCAGTTTGTAGATGTGAAAGAAATAGCAAGACTTTCAGAGAGTTACAGAAAGGCTGGGAGTAAGAGTAAGACAAAACATATAACACCTCCCGTTTCTGTTCCTCAAGGCTCTTGTCACATCAAGTTTAAAATATAAACTCTTCTTGCAATTTAGTCACACAATTTCAAGTGACCACTATCTCACATATAAAGTGCGATGCTGGCATTTTAACTCTGGTGACTCTTGCTCTTTCAGACCCTTCCGTCTCCTCACATTGCAGAAGTTCTTCAAATGTGTCCTATAATCCCCCAAAGGTAAGGTTTCACTCAAGCAATTTCCAAGGACCAGGGCAGGACAAAGCTCTAAACCGGTTCTATAAAAACAAGGTAAATGACTGGTCTGGTTTTAAAGCTAGCTCTGTGTCTCATCATTACGTCACTAAAAACGTCTCCTTGAGTAACTGCTAGATTCTCCCTGGGAGGATTTCTGGAGAGGATCAGAGTGAAGGCATTTGTTTCATCATGCCTGTTAACACATCCCATAGTGTTGTCAACTTCATTTATAAAGGCTGTTTTAAATCAAAGTTGGTATTTAGGAACGCTCCATCCAAACCTGCATTTCTGATAGTAATGCAAGTGGGATCTACACACACACACGCCCCCATAATTAACATTGCTTTATGGTATGAAGGGACCTAACAGTGTTTATGACCAGGGTCACAAAGATACTTTTAGATTCAAACAGCACTCTGCTTTATTTCACATGACAGGCAGCATGAACAGAAACAGCAGAAGAAGAGACATCAAGCTCTGCTTCTTCTATTATTATGTCAAAGCTCAATGTTTTAACTATTGTTGTCCCAAATAGGGCAGATTAGAAGTAAATCTAACTCAAGAGTTTTAACGATGATGCTCACAACACCTGAATTAGTGGTTGGTCTACTGACTAAAACACTCATTTCAGACCCAGTGTTTGTAGTGGAAGAAGCAGAAAGAACTTGTGCTAAGCAAGTTCTAGCACCACTTTAACACCGGAGCAAGCTTGTTGGGAACAGAACCGGAGTCAGGCAACTTTTGAGAGAATATTTACACACAACATCTCTGAATGACAACAAGCCCAACTTATCAGCACCCCAGTAGGAAGTCAGAAAACAGTGGTACAGTGCTAAATGCAACTAATTAAATAAGTTCCTGTACAAACCATCAAAAGCTCAAAAACTAATTCCATACAGGGTTTCCCCCAGAAAACTTGCTAAGCCTGGTGCTCGGGGCACAAGGACAGTCATGTTAAAATGTTTAAAGTTGACAGGAAGTTTGAAAATATCACCTGATGCGTTATTGGAAGACTGGAAGACTAATACCTAAACACCAGCTATAAAGTCTTAAAAAAGGCAATAATAAAAGAAAACTAAAATAAATAAACAATGCATAGCCTGATGGGAGAACAAGTAAAGCCTGATGGCCCGCCAGGCTTATAATAAACTGTGGGAAATCCTGCCGTATGTTATAAAAGTTCATGATTGGAAGCCATATGAGGTTGGAGTTTACAGCATCTCTGACTTCAACACTACTTAACTTTGGAGGCTGTTTTCCCAACTTAATTTAGAGAATAAATAAACAAAACATATTTGGGAAATAAAACTAGGAACCTGATTTGTCAAAAAGATTTTTACATTCTAAAAATTTAAGTGTTAAAGGTAGCATATTTAGCTAACTGCAGAGTTAAACTGAAGTGTAAATGTTAGCGTGGTGTCATTTCATACACCTACCTAATCTTTTGAATTATAAAAACTTATTTCAAAACAAAACCACACCAGAAAAATAAAATCTGTTTTATAATCTAACATACTTGTTCCTGAAACATTTATATTTTTAGTCTAAATCTCTAAATTTGCTTTAAATAGTCTGTTGAAAAATGAAACCATAACCATTAGTTATCAAAATGTCAGTTTTCTAATTCATGTAGTCTCATAAGAACGACTCTAAAGAAAAGTGCAATTTTCTTGGGTTTCAGTGTGGCCACAGGAC
This sequence comes from Brachyrhaphis roseni, assembly GCA_903066815.1. Classification (NCBI taxonomy): domain Eukaryota; kingdom Metazoa; phylum Chordata; class Actinopteri; order Cyprinodontiformes; family Poeciliidae; genus Brachyrhaphis; species Brachyrhaphis roseni. The sequence continues at coordinate 45,633 of CAEFZY010046897.1, forward strand.
ACCTAAATAATGTATAGCTGATATCTGAACTAAGGCTGCTTGTTTCTCAGAAACATTGTCTGAAGACATCTACAGCTAACAAAAAACAGAAATCTAAATATTTTTACACCACATGTTAACACACACTGTTACTTCACTGTCTGACATTAAATCAGACTCCTGTGTTAGGTCAGTAAGGGTTATGTCTATTTGCTAAATGGTAGAATAATAAAATATTATTTTTCTACTTTCTTCAAATTCAAAATTTCACATAAAATCTTTTTGTATTTGGTGGAATTCCATTTCAAATCGTATTAGTTCAAACATTCTGGATTTCACTCTAACAGCAGCTAGAACTGGTGCAAATGGGTTAGTTTATTTAGGCCACTTTGCTGGCACACACCTTCTCAGCTCTGAAGTAGGCCAAAATTTTTTTTGGACGTATCTCTGAGTGCCTTTGCAAACTGTGATCTAGCTTTTTATCGTGCTGTTGAGATTGGCTTCTTCCATGCTCAGTGGCATTTCAGCCCTTGGCATTCAGACTCTCTTACCAGCTCCAGCTAGCATCTTCAGAAAATCATTAGGATTTGTTCAGGAATTGTTCTTGGGTTGATACATTTCACCAAAAACACTCATCCCCAAAAACATTTGGGCTTTCCAAAATTGATTAAAGCCACACCGCTGAATTAGAAGAAATTAATTTTGTAAATCATAGTTATTCTGGCATTTAGCATATTTAAACTATGGTAACTGGCCGAAATCAAGAAAAGTTTAGACTGATTAAAGATCAAACAATGGAGAAAAGGTTTGTGTTTCCTATGCTGTGTTTATATTTTTTTGCCTTAACTATATGTTAGAAAGCAATGGCTCTCTATGTAATGTTTGTGTGCACTCAGGTTGCAAGAAATGTTGCTTGTGTCAACAAGTTGAACATTTTGATATAGTGCTGGAAACTGGGGGGGGGAGGGTGCTACTTTGCAGTAATTATTGAGGTAGGTTACTTACTGATTCAAAAAAGTAATTATAAAGTTTGAAATCCAAGACTTTTCAAAAAAAAAAAAGGCAATTCACTTTCAAAATGTTCATTACCTTGAGTTAATCAGAAACTACAAATACATGTATAGCCACTTCTAATCTGTGTTTGGTAATATTAATAAACAAGCACACTGACCAAAAACGTAATTTCTTATCTGAGAAGAAAATTATCAGGAGCCATGTTTTCAACTTTTCAAATTAAACATTAACAAACTGTGCTTAATAAACATAAAGACATGCCACAATAATATACCTAGAAATTTACGCACTTCAGATGCATTAGATGGGCTCTATGAGGACTGTGCTTTCTTTAATGTTTTTTTAACTTGACATTAAACATACTTTTCAAACCAAAATGAATCCAGGTATTACCTTGTTCCAACTAATTTTTTTATTGAACAGAAAACACAAGCAATGACAGGTGCCTTACTTTTAAAAATAAGAAACTCAACAATTGATTGCATGATTATGTTTTCTTCTCATATTAAAACATACATTATTTTCTTAGACCTTGACATCTCAACATTTAAAAACAAATCCATTAGTGAACAGTTTTAAAAGCCATTTTTGTAGTGTCCCCCTCTCTTTTGTATACTTAAATTCAATCAAAATTGATGTAAAGACATAAATGTTAAAATCCTAGTTTGCTAAACAACAATATCTCTACCACTCATCTCTACCACACATGAACACTGTTCCTGAGATTAACTCATCGATTTGTCATCCACACAACATTGTTACATGACAGAAAATTAAACGTGTTACCATCCTGGAGAGATTTAACACATACGCCAGGACAGAAATCATCAGTAATTGCATTGGCCTCGTATTTCTTCAGTGCCAAATCCTCTCAAAACAAACTTGATATCTTAATATGAACATTTCACTATCTACTATACCTCGGAGCAATCAAAGATCATTGAGGCACTCTATAAACTGGAAAAGCCTAAGTTAAGCCATCCTCTTTACAGAAAGCTTGAAGGCAAAGGCAATAAAAGAAAATGCAGGTTATGTGCCTGTTTTCAGACACTTTCTCAGTCTGAAGAGGATATTTATCCACTTGTCTTCTTCCGTCAGGAAGGTTGAGGTCTGGGTTAGTCATAAAACCGGACCCCCTGCCGAGCAAACACTTTGGAGTCACACAGTGCTAAAATCTGGGATGATCTTCCTACCCAGCAGGAAACTCTTCCAACCTTGTCTTCCCTGTGTCTTTTAATTATTAGAACAGACACCTGGCCAGTTAAACTATGGCTCAATTAGAATTTACTATGTTGACAGATTAAAAAACGAGACGTGGTGTGCTCCATTTAAAAATTGTCTTGTTAGAGAATGAATACAGTGCCTTCCACAATATGTGTTTTTTCACATTTCGTCACAATAAGAGCACAAACTTCAATAATTTTATTAAAACTTAATGCGATAGACCATCAGTTACAGTTTTGGCTTTACATTTATGGTTGTTGCAGTCTCTAACAGGTTTCCTCCTAGGATTGGGCTGCATTTACTCTACCCAAATTCCCATCAACTCTGACCAGTTTTCCTGACCCTAAGAAAAACATCTGCACAGCATGATACTGCCACCACCATTTTTCAGCATGACAGTGATTAGTTCAGAGTGATGTATGCCACATGTTTGCTGTGGCCTCTATACGGCTTCTGGCAGAATGCAAACGTTACCTCCTACAGTTTTCATTCAGCAGCAATAAATCGCATTTTGAAGGTAATTGATTTAGCTGGATGCTATTAAAAGGAATCTGTGTAAAAGGCGAAGAAAACAAATGCATGACCCAGATTCTCATTTTTATTTGTAAAAAATGTTGAAAGTGGTGCAACCTTTTCCTTCCGTACGATGTTGTGTTGGTTTATCAAATAAAATTCCCCCCCTCAAAAAAAGGCATCGCAGGACCCATGCACCATACAAACTCACATTGACTCCCGAACATACAGTGTCATGCTTATGCACTTCCAATCTGCAATTTACTCTGGGGCACAAAGGCAAATGAAAACACACACCCAAAGCTTTCAGTGACTAATCTGCAGTGGGAGGTGGACGGCTTGAAGTTGGTGCAGACTCCAGCTAAATAAACCATCTAAGGATTGACACATCTAAGTAAAGACACGAGAGGACCGACTCTGTGCAAGAATTTCCCCTGCTTTATTCTGTGGCAGCTCACTGCTTTATATTCAACAGACAACATACACGCTGAGAGCTAATTCTCCTCATCGGTCCACGCGTTGCTTCTACAAGCCTGCAATTGCGTGTCTGTGTGGCGGTGACCGATATATCTAGAATATAGATAAACTCATTGTCGGATGTGAAGCCGCCTGCAAGAGAACAAAGAGCATAATTTTGCCTTCAGAGCCGAGACGTATTTGCTTTTCAGCGGGTGGTTGGATTTAGTAGTTCACAAATGGTTTGAATGTCTGCATCTCACTTTGTCCAATCTTAGAATGAAAAGGAAGTGGTTGACTTTAGATAGCAATCTCTTGGTGATCTAAAAGGCTTAATGGAAGGCAAAAAGGAGAGGAATATACAGCAAGCTGCCAAAAAGAAGGTGTTTAATGCTGCTTTAATTGAAGTGGCCCGCTCCATTTTGGAGCTCTTAGCTGTGTGCAAGCTGCAGGAAGGCAGTCGGCGCTCGGGAATGTCTCTGTCATGCCGTTTATAGCCGAGCCCGCGTGGTTCAGACCGATGTATGAACGCAGGCCCTGGGAGACATCCTCAAGGTGAGAGGAGATGCAAATATGCACAGATTCTCCAGACTGATGTTGAAACCGAATGAATTGCAGTTTTAACATAAAAACGGCCATATCAAAAGCGAGATGTAGGTCAGCTGATGACGCGTGGAGGAGGAAAAAATATTCCCAGACCCCAAATCAAGCCTGCTGATGGCGAACACTTCCAGCTGAGATTTTTTTTTTTTTTTTTGCATAAAGCCTCGCACACCAGCCTCGTCATTCGTGTGGATTTCCTTTTAATTTTGAATGTGGCAACAAATAGAAATCATCAGGCATACCACAACAATAGCTAAAAGGGAAAAAAAAAAGAAAAAAACTCACAAAGGGTGTTTTTTTCCCCCCCAACACAATGTTCGGCGTGCCTCTGATAACAGCAGCGATGTGTGTGGAAGATAAATGAGGAAGATGGACCTGAGATAAATGCATTCCTCTCTGTTGTTGTCTCCTAATTAAAGGCCTTTTTAGCCCCTTTATTACATTGTGGCTCATCTATCTGGCTCACAGCGCGCCCTTCTAAAGACTGCAAATCGACGGCATGCACGTTTCGCTCGTTATTTGGCGTGCTGATGTGCACATGCGTGCAACCTTCGCACCCTCTGCCTATTTTATTCACTCGTGCCGGTCTCCCCGTTTCTCCTTGACTCACTTCAAAGAGGACCCCCTCACTCCCTCCCCAATCCCTCTAAAAGTGCCATTCTCCTTGGTGCTTATGGCTGATAGGCTGTGGCCTCATTCCCTCACCACTGCAGCCTGTCCCCATTGTGTCCCGCTCTCAGAGAGGAGCGTGTGGGTGGAAGACAGACTGGCTCTCCAAAGTGAGTGCCTGACATGTATGTATGGGCTCGGGGTGTATCCTCTCACCAAGTCGAGCTATCATCCACCTGCAACTCCCAGCTGCCACATGCATCCCCTCTCAGAGGGGGAGAGAGAGGGAGAGAGAGACATGGGCTGAGAGTACTTGTGGCACTCGGATGCCTGTTTAACTCTTGAGGAAGCTAATCATCGGATTGAGGTGCTGAGGATGATAGGGCTACAGGCTTTCAGAAGTGGGAGAGAGAGGGGGGGAGGGTGCTTTAAATGCAAATCCCTTTCTTATAAAAATCGGTTCCATTTAAAAGGATTTCTGGGAAACGATCCACATTTCCATGGTAGGGGAGACAGTCAGCAAGAGAAAACAGAATAGCACCAGTCAAACATCAAGGAGACCAAGGACGTGGAAAGAGTAGCAAATGAAAAGGGTACACGTCTGTGAAAGAAAGGATTGAGGCTAAAGTAAGGCCCTTTAGATAAAAGCTCTCTTTTCTGCATCTGTGGTGCTAAGTGAGGTTTAGTTTGCACCGATCAGCAGCATAGCGTCTTCGTGTTGGCCGCGTGACGACGGTGTCAGGAGTTGAAAAGATAAACGGAAGAGTGATGTTGAGAAACAACATCTGCGAATCCGGATTTAGATGATAAACCTCACCTAAAACTGTCACGTTCACGCTCGCCCTGCATGGTTTCCATCTGGAACGCTCCTCCAGTGCATCGGGTCTTTGTTGCGTTACGGCATATTACTGGAGCTGGCATTAAGCTGAGCATTTCCCTGCTTACACCAGGCACATTTGGAATGGTTTCTGGAGCGCCAAAGGAAACCAGATACTTTCTCAGGATGAATTTATGAGCAAGCAGATGCTGAATAAAAATCATGCTATGGCATGTTGGTTCAGTGAAATTCAAAAACAATATCTGTCAAGAAGCCACTGTGAGCATGAAGACACGTTGCAACAAGAGATGGTCTAATTAGAGTTTTGTGATGGACCTCTGCTTGACTTGATCCCAAAAGATTTTGGCAAGTACTGATTCCTCTTTAAAAGTTAGAATGTGCAAAGAACCAACCACTTTTGTTTTTGTTCTTCATAAAATAGCTCTTCCAATGTTTCCGCCATAAGAGCTCATTAAATGTCATTTTGTTTTAGAAGCAGAGGCGACATCACACCAGTGGTATTTAATAAATCTGAATAGTACTGAAAACTTAATTTATTTCAGTAAGTCATTGCATATAAAACACATTAAATATATTGAAGCCACAAAGACTTATGTTTCCAAACATTAATTTCTGTTAATTCTGATACGTTTTTGCTTAAAGCTAATGAAAACAGGACATTTAAGGTTAGCATAATAATAAACAAAAAACCTTTTAAAGCAGAAAAGTTGGCTTTACAATATAAGTATGCTTAATATATGCATTAAGTTTGTTAGGTACTTTTAATCAGATAAACGGGGCTCATTGGAATGCATATTCTAACTTGTCACTGTATTGTGTATTATATACTATATTCTTATTTTACGCCAAAGACTGTTAATATCAGCCTGACCTGGTAGGACTTCTGCCTGGTCTGTTCACTGATAGGAAAAAGATGGTGAATGCAGTTATAGATTCCAGTTGCCTGTGGATTTCTCTTTGCTTTTCCAGACAAGGAAAGCGGCTGCTTTTGGGTTAGGTTAAACAACAACAAAAAAAGTTTTGCAGTTAAAGTTAGGCTTAGAACTTAATGTTTTGAAATTTTAGCAGTACATGTACATTTTATAGAATTTCTCAGTTTTGAACTTCCTATGGTACTGATATTAAAATAAAAGCAAATAAAGCTGTAGACTTCTTCCATGTACCTCTTGTCTGATCTTAGAAAAGGATTCTGATAAAAACGCTTCCATGCATAAATGAGGATAACATTGAAATCCCTTCCTTTTCTGTTTGATTTTAAAACTGCTACAATTGTCAAAGAACCTGTGAAACTGTTCCTTTTAATGGGTTTTTAATGTAATTGTTGAATTAAAACTGAATTAAAGCTACCAAAACAAACCTATTGGTTTGTATGGATTAAAGTTTTTGGAACGAAAACAAGATTCAGCCAATCCAGAAATCTTTGTTGGCCAGTCAGGGATTGTTTGATGCATCTCTAGCAAAAATGTAGGCAACAGGCACAACATTCTTTATGAACAATAAGCCTGATGGGTCAATAAAAGCTGTCCATTAACAATGTGTTAACATACCGAAATACAATTTGGAAAATTTATGTATAAAACCTATGTCTTGGTTTTCCTTTAGTCCACCAGCTGAGAGCTCTGTGAGCTCATAGTTCACAATGAGTCTGCACATGCGCCTTTTCAGGAGCCAAACAAAACGTGTTAATGCCACCTCTTTTGTGCATGTGGCTGCTTTGGTCTAAGTAAGAGTAATGTGGAGCAGAGCGCTACAGCTGTGCAAAGAGTAAATGTAACAGGATGACATTTCACCTCTCCATCCATCCATCAGCAGCATCTTAAAAAATGCTGTGGATGTCTCTCATCACTGCATCGTGACGGGTCTTAGCTAAACAAATTTTGCTGGCAGCTGCAACTCTCTCCTTGCATAGAAAATAAAAAGATGACCTGAAGACTGATGGGTTTAGCAGCTGCAGGGCATAATCCAAGCTATCGATGTGTAAAGAAAGGATTTGCATTCAGAAATACAAACACTACAAAGGCAGACTTACAGGTGGACATTGACCCAGATAAAGAACCTTGAGTAAAATACAACAGTTATTACAAAAAAAAGGACAACTAAAATGATTTATTTGCTTTTATTTATAAAACAGAAAAGTAAACATTTTTTTCCTCTTCTGCTGGGTATTATTAGGGATGCATCGATGCTGGTAACAGTACGATGTGTGTACCGGTACTAGTATTCAGAAAAGTTCTCTGATACTGCAGAACCCGATACAGGAATAATGTTAGTGTTGTTTCCCCTCTAGCAAACAGTATTATTTTGTACATACACGCTCTAACGCACCATAAATTGAATAGGAGCCAAATAAAACGAAGAACGGAACAACGTACAGCAACTGAGATGAGCAAACCACTTAGCGGCAGCATGACGGCTAGTAGAGGAGGAGCCATGTCCGGAATATGGAGGTATTTCCAGGATAACTGCAAATTACGTTCAGCAAAGTTGTCAAGAGAAAAAACAAAACTAATCACTTCCGATATAAGTAATTGGATAGAACGTCTATAAACCAACATGACGTTGAGTTCAAGCAGTTTTCTCACTGGAGCAGGAAACAGCAACAACCAACTTTGGATCAAACTCTGAAGACAACTAGAGGCAGTAAAATCACAGAGGCTCTCACCCAACACATTGCTCTTGACCAGACATTATCCAGTGTTGATATGACATTAGCTGCCACCACATTACAGACAACCTTGAACGAAGCCGAAGTTGGCTTCTGATTGCAGTTTCCAATTTAGGAAATGGCTAAAGGGCGATTCCAACAAATATTTTTAATCTGCTCTTGCTTAAAAACTAAAGTACCTAGGCGCTTCAAACTAGAACAGATTATTCTACACTGACAGCAGAATATCTAAAATCAAGTGTGTTAAACACTTAATAATAAAATAGATAAATGATAAATAATGCAAAATTAAAAAAATAATTTAATAGTTAATTGTAAGGAGCATATTGACATTTTTTTAGATTTTGTATTGGTACTCGGTGTTGGCAAGCATTTAAGTGTAAGTACTTGTACTCTGTTTTAAAAAAATCTAGTACATAGGCCTACCTAATTACTACATTTTTTATGTTATTGAAAACATTTATTTACTATGTGATTCTGATACGGTGTCCTAAGCAAAACTACAGGTAAAAAACCTGCTGAATTTATATTTATTGTAAAATTAACAATAATTTAGCATTAGATCCTCCCTCCAATATTTTCTATGCTATGATGATACATGTTTTCACAACTGGAAGTTTTCCCTAAGAATTTGTTTTTTTTTCTGAATACAAAGACAAGCTGTAGGCTTGTATCCATGTGTTCAACAAATATAGTTTCAAAAGTGTTTGGAAAAGAAAAAGTCTTGTGTTCCTTATCAGTTTTACTTTTCCATAGGAAAGAAAAGAAAAAGTTAAACTATTACAGAAACAAAGCCACAATGCCATTATTCCAAGACGCTGTCCAAATTGTTTTCATTTGTTTGCAGATGAAAGAGCTCTTTAATTACTTAATTATAGTTTAATGGCACCCCACAGGAGAACTGCAGCAGTGAGGTAGAGAATAGAAAACAATAATTTGCATTTTGTTTTCGTCCCCTGATTTTCTGGTTGTTTAGATAAAAATCTGCTCTGAATAAATGCACAAACTGCGAAGAGGCACGGCTTTCTACGAACCTGTTACACCTCAGACAGCTAAGCAAATGACCAATTTGACACGGGCTCACAAACACGACGTGGAGCCACGTGAATTTGATAGCACAGATTACTTTTGATGACAGTGCTGGTGTCGTAAAGTCTGAGCAGTTGGAAAAGACTGCAGTGCTTGTGCCATTGGCTGCATTCTGAAAAACTGCATGAACGAGAAGCAGAAACTCACAAGATGAGGACTTTAGGTTAAGTTTGATCTTTAGAGCTAACATTCATAAAGTCAAACATGATTTAAAATCGTAGTAAGTCTACACTAATGGCACAAATTATTAATAGTGGTTAAAAAGAATATGCAGTTTTACTTCAATACGTTGGTTATAGTATTTTTCTGCATTATACATTTTTTATATGCACAGTGAAGCAGAGAAAAGTGTGGTTTTCAAGTGTGAGTGAGCGCAATGGTGAAATGTGTGGACCCGATACAATTTTCCACCCAAAGCGCCTTATTAATTTCCAGCCAAAGTAATTATCTGATCAAGAGGTCTGTGTTTTAATCTTCATAGAGACAGAAGCGTGAGAGATCCAAGCAATGAACAAGCAAGCGGTGTGTGTAAGTGACTCATTTATCCTTTAGTTGGAAAAGGAGGAGAGATTTGGCAGCTGAGAGCTTCATCTGCCCTCCCATCAGTTCATTACAGAATTCCCTAATAGGTGGAGAACAAGTGGGGGGAGAATGATCCTGAGTGCACCGACTGAGGAGTGGGACGCAGACCAAGACACGAAAACCAGACATCTTGTTCACACTTGCCAAAACGCAGATGTTCTGGAGTCAGTCGACTAGGTGCTCCGACTCCTTGGCTGCCATCTAAATCCCTGTTTTCCACTTAAGGCTGCACCTGTTAGGAACAACCAGCTTATGATCGTTGAAAGAATGGGGGAAATAGATTAGCTGTGACAATTTGTGATTTTCTAGCGGCTCATATTCTTTAGAGATACAGCGAGAAATTGGCTCGGAATCGAATGAGGTGCTTTCAGCTAGTGGGAGCACAACAACGGAACAAAAAACAAAACAAACACATGTAATAAGCAGTAAAAAAAATTAAAAAATTACTTTAAAATATTTTCATATGTTTCTGCTTCTAGTTGGTAGCAAACAAACTCCAAAAAATACAGTATTCTTTGACAAAAATACTGTATTTTCTGGTTTTTGATATATATTTTTTAACTTTTGTCAGTTTAATTTAATTACAAACATTTTATTGTTCAAACCACTCAGTTTTAAATTTATGCAACAAGTACAAATAGTGCTTTTTTTGTTACTTTTGAAGAAATATAAATAGGCTCAAATCAATTTAAGCCTAATGGTTGTAAATTTCTCATCAGTGCAACTCTAGTATCTGACAAAGAATCCACACAAATGCCGCAGGTTAAGCATTTTGTCTCACGCCAAATGAACAAAACCTCAAAGCTACAACTCTGATGTTAAGTTGCAGAGCCTCCAGCTCCAGCTTTAGAAGAAGCCCCTCTAACAACCTGTATTCCAGATTTAAGAAAACTGACCAAAATTAAGTGTCTGGGAAAATCCCAAGCTTCTCTCTAGGACTACAAAGTCAACAAGTCTTCCCCGCAAGAATTCAGCCCCGGTAATTTAACTCGCTTCTCTCGTGGGTGTGTATGCACACATCCTAAAAGACACACTTAATGAAGCCAGTGGTAATGCCTCATGTGCTGCCTGTTTATACAGCGCACAGCAGCAGAAAAAACAAAATGCGAGTCTGTGGAAGAGGAAAGGTCTGAATCCTCCTAACCAGACGCAGCTGACAGATTTGTGTTCCTGCCACACAAGATGTGAAGTCATGCATGTTCACTGTGTTCCTGTTTACAGTAACTTTTTGAGTGGAAGGATTGTATATTCATTGTTAAAGGGAACATTGTTTTCATGGAAAATGTTTCTTTTCTCGGCAAATGAAAAAGCTTCCTTGAGGAGGGAAATCACCACAGAAATGTATGCTATAGGTAACTACTAAGGCTGATCATGTTACTTCTTCTACGGCCTAATCATTGGCATATGGGGATGAAAATCTACACACAAAACAAAAAAGATATATATAAACTGGCATTCCCATCTGAAGAACCATAAGCAGCTCACACAGCAGTAGGTTTTCCATATAAAAAAAACAAACACTGCAGCTTCAAAAAAAAAAAAAAGACCCAGCAGTTGTTATCTGATCTGCAGTAAACACAGACCTATTATTTCCAAAAGATCATTTCATATCAAAGGTTTTTGCAGACAGGTGATCCTTCTGCATTCTTAACAGACTCCAGGCAGGTTCATACTCACTCCAACGAACAGATGCAGAGAAACTAAACTATTAACAAAACGAAGCAAAACCAAACGGGAGATAAAAATTGATTGCTGAGACTATTCCAAGCCGTTTACTCTTAGGATCATACGATAGCATTAGACACAAGCATGATCCCACTAGTCTTGCTGTTCATCAGTTGTATTTATCTAACCGTTCTCATGTTAGGCAAATTATCCAACAACTGCCACTAACGTGACTACACCTGCGTACCCAGACCAACCGAAAATTTTATTTTCTCCAGTGTAATTAGAAATGCTTCACGAAACTGATCCGAGACAATTTCTCTGTTAATGTCAAGGCAGCTTTCAAGAAATGAATATAAATTACAAGGCAAACTGCACATTTGATACAGAGGGTTGGATGTTTTACTGCTTGCCGCAGCACTCTGCACTGGCCCAATAAACATCTCACCAGGCCAATATTTGCCCCTGAATGTTTTAGTATTGATTTTAGGGTATGACTGGTTAATATTCCCACAGGAAGTGGAATTGGATCCAGTTTAAGTGGGCTCAGAAAGGCCCTTTGTGTTACATTTAAAAGGGGTTAAAAAAAAACAAGCATTTCTGGCTTCGGTGCTAACTGGTATAAAATATATAATCCACCTTGTGAAGTTTATAGCCAGATATTTATGACACACCTGTGTCCTTTTACATTGAGATTTTGGTAAATTACTTTTGCGTTGTAACCACTACATGCTCGTAAATCCTATGGTAGCCTCAGCTCTTTCTTTACTGGACCTTTCGGAATAAAAATGGCAGCATTTTAAACAGGCATATGGGCCAGTTATATGTAACAAGGTATACTGAATTTTTTTTTTTCCTTTAATTTACTGTTTCAAAACCGCAAAGATTTCCTGTCTACCACTTTTTTTTCTACTAACTCCCTGTTGGAAAAGTGTGAGAGTTTGCTAAGGCAGCACAGAGCACAGAGTTGTCCCTTCCCAACCAGTTGCTATGCAGTGGATGAAAATAAACGGTTTGAGCTCATAATTTAGAATATAAACCAAAATAAAAACACTTGCTAACATGCTAAGTTATGTTACTATGAGAGAGAATGGAGCTGCCTCTTTTGAGCCAATTATTGGATGTGTGTTTATGCTAGCAGCTGCCCCAGCCCTCAAAAGGAGCTTTCTTTTTTTTCTTGTGATTGATTGGGGTTTTTTAAGCAATTTATGTTTTCTATCTTTTTTCATTAACTTTTGAAATTTCGGCATGACTGACACAACCAAATTTGATTAACTGATTTGCTTTATTACCATATAAATCTTATTTACAGTGTATTTTAGGGGGGGAAAGAAAAGGAAAAATTAATGAAATTGGCAAATAACGCAAGAAACATGAACACAGCTCAGACTTTGTTGATTCGGTTTAACTTTAAGAAGAAGAGTGGAAAGAAGCACACACTTGGGTTTTATTTCAGAGTTTTTTAGTGTTTGAATTTTTTTGCTAGAAATATAAATACACAAAGCGCTCCTCGTCGCCCTCTGCTGGTCGGGAGGGCCTTCAGCAGCTGATTACATGGATCATATCGCTTTTAGGTGCTGGTGGCGATACTACGAGATTGCGGTATTTTTTTACTGAAGATTTTCACACAGCATAATCGTTTTATCACGCATAATCTGCTGATAAAAAAAACAAACAGACTCACCTTCTTCTGCATCAGCCAGACGAGCCAAGTCCAGGAATAAGATGCACCCCAGCAGCAGCAGCATGCTCCTTAATATCACCTCCATAGTGTTGAAGCCGGGTGGTAAAAAATGAATGGACGTGGGTTAAAATCCCAGCAGCACTGGTAGATTGGCTGTGGTCGCAAACCAGTCTGCATTTAAATCGGACTCCTGATTAGAAAATCATCAGACGGTGCAGCTAAAAGAATAAACCCTGGACCAAAGGAAGCTGAAAAGTTGACTAACTTTGTGTTGCAGTGTAGGTCTTAAAGCAAACCCCAGTGTTGTAACTCTGCTCCTACCTCGGTCCCTCTGTCAACACACGGTGAAAAACTTGACTGCTCGGCATTAATAAGCTCTTTGTGCTCCACACGACTTCTCCACAGAAATCTGCCCCTCAGCCCAATGACCGAGCGGCCAGGGGACATCAATGCAGGGTCTGATAGTTGCAGAAATTAGTTTCAGTCGCCTCACAGGTTATTCCGCATCTTCTGGAGAAGAAAAAAAGTCCGGAAAAGTGAGTGTTTTTCTTCTTAATGTTTCCTTAAACACCAGAGTTGTTGTCTTCGGCAGAGAGAGGAAAAAAATCAAAAGGAGAGACGTTGGGGGATATACAGCGCGACAGGTTTAGCCTGGCCTAGTTTTAAAGAGAAAATTAAACAAGAAGCGATGGGAAACGTCTGGTTTCATCAAAAGGCAAGTCAGCAAAAAGGCTACACCGCAGCGAGATTAAAAAGTTTTACGTTGAAGTAGCTCGTAGGACGGGCAGCTTTAAGCTGGTCACGGAGGACAACATCTCCGCATCAAACCTCCAGTCGAATGGCATCAGTTAGCCCCTCCCACTCTGGTTTCCATAACAGCAAGAGTCACAAGCACGCGACTTGACGCTCCGTTTCCGTCTGGCTACTTCAAAATAAAACACAACACCGGCTGCAAGGGACTTCATTCATTCCAAACCCACTGAATTTAGCATTTTTAACATTTGACGTTGTAACGGGGTAATCTAAGTTCTAACCGGACTTATTCTAGAAATAATATTGCAAACAGAAACTTAAGGATGACTGCAGAAGGATGACTGTGTTTAAGCTTATTCTTCCCTTTGTGGTCGCTGTATTTTAACATTTTTGTTCCACAGCAGCATGTTGGCTGATCACTCTGTTCCAGGCGTGTTACTTTGAGCTAAATGCATATTTATTAATCAATTAATTAATTAATTACTTATTTGTTACTTTATGATGAACACTGAATTTTGACCACATGTCTACACTAATAAAATAGCTGGAAACACAATCACTTCTTAGCAAGTGCAAATTTGCAGTTTTGGTCATTCCAAGGTAGAATACAAAGTAACTGACGGCCTCTGTTACGTGAAACATAACTTACCAGAATAAAAATTATAATAAAAAAACCCACAACTTTACCAATATCCTTTGGACAATGAAAATCCAGTTTATTATTATAGTATAAAATGTAATAAATGTGAATGACAATTACATGCCCAAAAGAACCTGAGAAAGGATACACTGTATCTTGGCAGGAAATAAATACAGCTCAACTGATAAAATATTTATAAATTATTTGAGTTTACGACTTAGAAAGATAATGTTACATTAATATAGTTTATTATGTTTTAAAATAAAGTAAAGTAACAATGGACAACCACACACATCCCTGTATTCTGTTTTAAGGTTTTGCAAGAATTGTGGAAAGATTTTTCTCCCACTTTAAAATTTGATTTGATTTAAGGAAATCATCTCAAAAACCTTATGTTCCAGCATGAAGCCTTAACTTTGAGAACAACTGATATGGATACATAAATTTACAAATCTGAAAGTGCATATTTAATATAAGAGGTCAGTGTAGACATCAATAGATATGTTCGATTATTGGAATGCATTGCACTGATGCATTATGTCGATGGTTGTATCATTTAGGAAGCTGTGTTGTCTTTATTTTAAAATAGTGATGTTGGCATTTTCCTTTCCACATCAAAACAAACTGCTTTAATAGTTGCCTTGTAGAGATGGAAAAACAAAAACAAATTTAGTTTTAATAAAAGTTTTTTTTATTATTATTAAATGCTGAGCTTTTATTTTGAGATAGACTACAGTTTCCGGTTTATCTTTAAGTTTTTTCAGGTAACTTGACTTCAAAACGCCAAACGTCCTAGTGCAAGCAGAGGCATGCAGTTTGAATAAACTGCAATGATAAAACATTTCTTAAGAATATCCCTCATAGAAGTTATTACTTGGCAATAGCTTCCAAATTGAGCAATTCCTGGGAACAGAGTAAACAGCGCTGAAAGGCTTGCTGGTTTTAAAGACACTGGTAATATAAATTTATGCAGCATGAAATTTAAGCACCAGATTAATGCTTCAGTCAGATTTTGTAGATTTTTGATGACTTATATTGAATTCAAAGACATCCCAACACACTATTTTATAATCTTATTGTTATGCATTGCTGTTCATTTAGAGGTTTATATGTTCAGCACATCTTTCAGGAAAAAGTGAATATTCTCTTGCAGCAGTCTCTCTAAACACAGTATATTTTAATGACAGCCATGACATTACTGATTCATTGCATCAGACTTGCAGCACAGCTTATTTTCTCTTATTTAATTAATGACTGTTTTCCTTTGGGAGCTGAATGAAATCCCTTTTTTGAAGAAAATCGGAACGAGACGGCAGAATAAATAGGAGGAAATGCTAATTTTAAGTCTAAATGACAAAATGTAAATAAGACATTTGCAATTCAAGTTGGCTAACAAGGCCGAGCCGATGTTTAATTTTGGCAAATCAAGACCAGTAACTCTCCTGTCTTTCACAGAAAAGAAGGGTTTGCTGTGTTTATTTTGCTGTGACGGTACAGAGTTTATTGATTTAAACTGTATTAACTTTAATTTTCTTTTAGTTCAGTTATCAGTGCAGCTGACAGCCTTGATTCCCTTTGTTTTGCACATTCAGGAAAGAAAGAATATGATGAAACATCAAACTCTGGTTTATTCTGACTGAAGATGAGTCAGAAGAAAGGGACTTCTTACATTGCTCATATGCAAGGTAAATTTCAACAGATTTCCATGATTTTGCTTTTTTTTGTCCACATGAAATAGATATGAATACACAAAAAGTCAGAGTACTGTAAATTAGATTAGTTTAAGATTATTTCAGTCATTGAACTCTGTAATGTTTACCTGCAGCTTATGAGGAAATAAATTTAACTTCACATGACAGCTCCGAGATTCTGTCCTGTGAAGTTCAATAGAAAATATTTACGAAGCAGATAAAAGTGAAATATGCCTTTAAAATATTTGGCTGTTCTTATGAAATCTAAAACTTGAACAAAACCTTGCGGATTTCAGATTGACCCACGAGCAGAAAAATGTTTTTCCATTGGATTGCGCACACTTTGGTACCTATTTGTAGTGTTGGGGATAAGCTGAGGCTAGCAGGCAACTCAATTTTAAACTTGTTTTATTTCCAAAGGGAAGAGTTTGCAATGAAGCAAACACATCAAAATACATTCTGACACCTAGTTCTGAAACTTTTAACCTCATGTGCCCTCCTAGTGCACATTTTTACCATCATCTTTTATGACTTTTTACAGGAGAAGAAATTCAAGTTCAACTGATGACTTCATTCGGTCGATGGTGCTTCATAAAAACATTCCTTTCCAGTGACACAGCCTGATTAGTTGAGCATGTTTTAAATATCCACTCTGCTTTTATTTACAAGTTGGCATTTTTAAGGTTGAAATTGGAAAACTCTAAATTGGAAAACAAAATAAAGTGGAAAAACTTAAGCTTTCCCACCAACAATGAAGTCAAAATCCAAAATGGCTCCCTTAATAATAATAATAATAATAATAAAAAAATGTTGCTGATGTGTTGCTGCAGTGTTTGAAAGTAGAAGCTTTTGCGGCGTCACTGACCAGAACAGGAAGCAGTTCCCATGGGCTTTTGAACTGGGACACACTTAAGGGTTGATGTTATTGTCAAAACCACGTTTTTAACTTCAGAGGGAACTGAACTCGGTACAAGCAGTCATCACTGACTGCTCATGGTCCACTTTCCTCCACGACTTTCTTACTGTTATTCATTAGCAACATCTTCAGAAATTAGCTGGTTTCAACCTAAGATTGACTGTTCGCTCTTTGCAGACATGTGCTGCCTATGAAAACAAGCAGTTAAATGGATAATAATTAATAATTTTAAATGAGTTGAAACATTTGTTGTGCAGATGACTTACAGTACCTTTGTCTCGTCCACTTCAGCGTGTTTCAGCTAAATGATTCCCCAAAACCTGAGCAAATTTTGGAGGTTCCAGAAGACCCTCTTATTGACTTCAAAGATGGAAAGTTTACTGTGCACTTTTTAAATTGAAACATGCTTTTAGATTGTTTCTAGCGTTGGGCAATAACTCTTATTGGGGTGTTTTAGTAATTTTGTAAATGTTTGTCAGTGCATAAATGCTTTTTTTAAAAAGCCTGTTTCATGGTGGGTCTGTTAATCTGGGGGAGAGGTTGGTTTTAAGAGGCTGCCAGTTAAAAGCCCTGTGAGCTGCTGCAGAGACCTCATGTGACCTACAGAATATGATTTTATGGCCTGTTTGTGCACCTGTTCAGTGTCGCTGAATAAACACTCAGTTTGTCTGCACCTTATCTTTCTCAAGCCTTCCTCTTATCTTCCTGCCTAATCCAGCCGCTAAAGGTTTTTCTAACAAGCAGAAAATAATATCTTCAAGCACAACTCTGGGTGTCCTTCGGGCCTACATTAACTCAGTGCCCGGTGATATCAAAATAAACAGCAGGAAGATCAGAAATACCAAGCTCATGTTTTTATTAATGGTGAAGCATATTGTATTAAAAATGTCCTTGTCTTAAATTTTCAACAAACCAACAAAACAGGGAGCATGGAGCTCCTAAAGTTTCCATTGGTTTTTTGAGGCCATGACCTTCTGATAATAGTGCTTCTTCAGGTCCAACTCGCTTTTAAGACAAAAGCCAGAGCTTGCAGTGGTGGAAACATTAAGAATTAAGCAAGCACAAAAAATGTAGCATAGGAAACAGTGAGTAAAGTCTGCACTTCCTATCTCCATCACATTAATTACTGTGGTAGTCCCCAGCTCCTCTGTTATCTGCAAACTGGTAGAGAGGCAATGGAAAATGGATGGATAGCTTGGTAAATTTCATTTATTGCAAACCACATATTAGATGCTGGCTAATGCAGATTATTATCAGCCCTTTCTTGGGTAGCCTTAGCAGTGGTCATTTGTCACTGTAGCCATTTTGCTGTTGTTGAAAACCTCCAGGTTCACTACAGGACTAGTTTAGCAAAAAATAAACCAAACGGGATTGTTTTCAATCTGCTGGTTTTCAAAGTGTACATCAGCAAAAGGATTTACATGTTTGCCAATCGTTCAAAGTCTTTCTTCAGAAAAGATATGGAGTCTATTGCTTATAATGAGGAAGAAACCAACTTACAATGAAACTCTTTAATTTTCACCAGCAAACTGTTAGCTTGTGTGGTTTGTGTTTTCTTAGAGAACTGTTTGGTCCGGCTGGTGCATCACAAATCACCCAGTAATCAATGCCCCACCCCGTCCTACCTGGCCCATTAGGGTTTGCTCATGTTGCACAGAGAGGTGGCTCTCTGCCTGTACCAGAACAATGAATTGGGCCACCAGGTGTAGATCTTTAACAACCTTAATTCATATTCGAAGGGAGATAATGGTGTATGGCAGGTAATGAGCAGAGGATGCTATTTTTCAAGCCGGCAGCAGCCAGTTCAAACACACATCTCCAGAATCTCCAGTGATCTCTCATGCAGCAGCACCAATTCTTCTGTTTGCGTTTGGGCTTTTGTGTGCTATTTCCACAAGGACAAAAGTAATATTTCAAACTCCAGAGACTGCATATTCCTGAAGGTCATCACTACCAATTCCGGGATTATTATTCCATCACCTTCAGAAAATTAATACATGCATTTTCTCCGGATGACATTGCAAGCAGTCACTGGTTAAGCTCTTATTTTGCAAATGCAGCTTGGGAAGTGACACCTCGAGGTTCAACATTGCAGAGATTCTCGGTGTCGTGTGAATCCCACTGCGCCGGCTGGATTACATTTACATTTACAATTACAATCACAATTGTGATTTTTGATTAAACGAAACACACCTGAAGGAAGGAGTGAGGTAACGCTCCTTTGAAGCCGTCTTGACAGCGGTGAAATGGTCACAGTTTTGTTTCATCAGACGTGAAACACGATCTCTTTTATTTCATCTAACAAAGTGCCATATCTTTTGCAGTGCGACTCCCTCCACAACACTGCATTTCAACAAAGCTTTAAGCGTCGGAGGAAAGTAGAGAAACCCATTAGATTTAACCACAGGAGTGCGTGTTATCTGGTCGTAAGAATTTAAGAAGGCGACAATTTTCAAAAGCCGTGCAAAGTGACATCTCCACGGCAGAATCCTGCGCCACACCCCGCCGAGCGTCAATCTGACGACCCATCTTCACGCAGACACCGGTGATTTGGATAAAGAGCAGGAATGCAGCCAAAGTGACGCCTTACTTACACAACACAACAGAGCAGAAGTTATCTTGTAGAACAGTTTGATGAAAACCTGATAGAGCAAAACAAAAGGAAGAATAAAAAGAGAGACAAAACCACTGCTGGGTGAGGCAAAGTAGAAAAGATGAAGGTGGTTAGGATCTGTGTTTGATCCTGCTCTTCGGGCTCACAGCTGTCATGTTGTAATTAAAGGTAACAAATGAAGTTGACAGCACTCTGTTTATTGTCAGTGTACTTGGTAGCGTGAGGGAAGTGTCTTGGAGGAATTAGTCTGTGGCTAACAAAATAAATTCTGTGAGGTTTCTGAAGCTCCTGGGTAGAAAAATGCCTGCTGGGGAATCATCTGGTTTCAGGAGGAATGAAATCTCTCACAGACAACACATCCAAAAGCTTATGCAATAAGAAGGTTTATTAATTCTAAAAAAATGTTGATAAAACCTTTTGCTCTGCCCTCCTAATAAATACCACAACCTTATTCATAACACTATGAGAGATTTCTCACTGAATTCAGAGCTAAACTAAAGGTAGGAAAAAATACCTCAGCTCTCAGTCTGCTGATAATGCTGGCTTTGAGGTTTCTGAGTGCTTATGCTATGCCGAGATGCCTCGCTGGTTTTCCCCACACGGAGGCACACAGAAGTTCAGAAATGTTGAGGTTACTTTGAAATAAGTCTCGACTGAGTCTTCTCTGCAGTTTTCACATGACATGCATGCCTGCTGCTCTTTCATCTGAATCCACCTCTGTCACCGCAGCCTGGACCACGGCAGCAAACAAAAAGATGCTTTACTGCAGCATCAGCCTTCTGAACACGGGATTTTTGTCATGTTACAACCAGAAACCTCAGTGTATTTCACAGGGATTTAATGAGGTAGACCAACACAAAGAAGCGGATAAGTATGAAGCGAAATGAAAAGGGTACACTGTTTTCCATTTTCTTTTTGAAAACTGTAGAGAGTAATTTCTATTCTTTTCTCTCTAATACTCCTAAATAAAATCCAGTGCAAGCACTGTTTAAGTACAGTAAATACAGTCCATCTGTGCATAATTTAGTCTTAGTATAAATTCGACTGTTTGGTGAAGGCTTCAAATGTTTGTTGGAAAACGTCAGTGAACAAACAGCCTCATTACGACAAAGAAAAACAGCAGACAAGTCAGAGACAAAGCTGTGGAGAAGCTTAAAGCAGGTTTAAGTTATAAAACAATATCCAAAGCTCTCAACACCTGTCTGATCACTGTTTCATCATCTTCTGAATTCAGAGAGTATTACACAATTGGAAACATGCCAGGACATTGGTAACTCCTGAGGAGCTGCAGCTCAGGTGGCTTTACAACTATTAGCCAATCACACCACAAAACACATTTAATAAATAGAGGACTGATGAAAATAAAACTTTTGTTGAAAGAAAGCTGCTATTAATCATGTAACAGAAAAAAAGATCAAAACCTTTAGAGTTTTTGGCCTTAAAGCAAAACATTACTGAATGCTGCTCATCAGCCTGAACACACCATCCATATGGTGAAGCATGGTGGGGTCAGCATCATGCTGTGGGGAGGTTTTTGTCTAGCAGAGACAGAGAAACTAGTTTAACGGAAAATGGACAAATACAAGTTGATCCTGGAAAAGTCCTTATAATCGCTGCAAACCCCTAAAGCAGGACAGTGACACAAACCATACAGCAGGAGGGAAAAATATGCATGTTTTAGAGAGGTCTAGTCAAAGTCCAGACCAAATTCAATTCAGAAATGGGTAGTAAAGCTTAAAAATGATAATTTACACAAGTTTTATATCAAACATGAATGACATTGAGCTGTTTTGCAAAGGAATAGACAAAAGTGTCAGTCTTTAGACAGAACTGCAGGAAAAGAAGAGTTTTAAAGTATCGACTACTAAATACAACCACAGGCGGATTTTTTTCTTTTTTCAGAAAACCATAGTTTTTTATTTTCTGCTTTACTTTTATGCACTATTTTGTGTTGTCATTTTTTTAAATTCAGAAAAAAAAACTTCTTGCAAAATGCGAAAGCTTTAAGTAACATGAATTCTTTTGCAACATGCTTAAAGGCTAATGTTGGGGAAATGATATTCTGAAAAAAGGCTGTGATTGTGTACAGAATCAACTGCAGTTCAAAAAGAAAATCACTTAGACGCCCTCTAGACTTGTAAGACTCAACTGTTTGACAATTAATCTCACTCTGTCACCTTATTTCTTCTCTCATGAAGTGAAATCTGAAGCTAATCACATGCATAATTGAATTATTCTATGAGTGTTTACTGCCAATTCCTCTTTAGCACCAAATGGCACTGAAACAAAACACCCAAGTGTTTGAGCATGTGTGCAGTAAAAACGTTTCAAGGTTTTTAAATCACAAACCATTTAATAATTAAAGAGGAATTTTCTCATTCTAATTTTGAAGCAAGGATATTGCTTTGGCCATTTTTCCAATAATCCATCTGTGAGGCATCTGTCTTCCTCAAGAGTCCAACTGCACATTCCTCTGCCAGCCTGTGGGTAGACCTGGTACACGGACGGAGACATAATGACTGATTGGGGGATAACAAAATCATGTGGGTGGGAGGAACCCAATAGCGGGAGAGCTTTACTAGTTTGAAGCTTCAGATCCCGTTTATGGCCCGTGATGGATGTTTCCCACTCTTCCTCTCTCACTCTCTATGTCACTGTCAGATGGTATAATGCAGCAGGGAGAAGATTCACAGAGATGGATGAGTGAAGCAGCTCCGTCTCCACACAGGATTCGCACATATTGTTTGTTTACATCCACAAAAATGTTATTTCAACTCTGAACCAGCAGCTCTAGTCGGATGTCTGCATGCCCTCGTCATCAGCATGACTATCGAACTAGCTTTGGGATTTTGGAAAGATTGGCACACAAGTTTGAATTTATTAATAACCTCTTGAATCTCTACAGGCTCTAAAGGCCTCTTTTGAAAAACATCAATCAGGAGATCAGCCCTTGTGCTTCTTGAAGCATTTGTTAACTTGTCTGGTCAGAAATTATAAAGTTTAATTGAGAAAATCAGAGAAACAACATAAAGTTAAAAGCAACATGCTTCCACCACCGTGCTTCAAAGTTGCGCCACTTCTTTTCTTACCTCGGCTCATCCAGAGGTAAGATGAGTCACAACTTTTGTCAGAAGCTGCGAAATCTTCCAGCGCATAAACACACCGACTCAAGTCAAAAATGGGCCTGGGAAGGATAAAGCTGGTTAAAATTAAGTTTCCAGCATGGCTCTGACCTAAACCTAATTAAAAAATGTAGGGAGTTTGATTGAGAGCATCTGTGCCAGCAAACCAACCAATTTAAATCAACTCTGCCAATTCTGCAAAGGGGAGCGGTCATAGCCAGGATCTTTCCAGAAGCTTGTTAATGGCTCCAGAAATATGATTATTCTTCAACAAGCTAAAGGATTTTTATCCAGAGATCAGGGAACATACTAAATTGTGCAACCGATTCTTATCTTAAAAATCTCTGCAAGGTTTTCGGTGTTGCCATCACTTCCCGGTGAAAAAACATTTGTCTAAATGCCTCATTAAAACCCTGAGTGACTGTTTACCTTTGAGTGAAACTGACTGACTATGGAAGCAACATGAATTATTTAAAACTAAATAAGTATTATCTGCTAAGTTCTTCAAAGTCTTTCTTAGAAACTAAGAAAAGTTCAGTGGCATTATGAGTCGGTAACAAAGAGTTGGTTCTTCTTTTTCAGCTGAATGATTGATTTTGGCTGCAGGATCATGCATGCACAATCTTGAGTATCTGAACATTCTCAAATATCCAGACATTGATGCCCTTCAGCAGAACATGTGATCAGATCGAGGGATGTTCATGAATATATGTTTCCCAGAGAAAAAAAATGTTTTTTTCCCAATGAGGGGAATGAGGTTGGGGTGGTAGGGAAGCCGTCATCCAAGAAAAACAAAAAAAACACACAAAGCAAGTCTGTGCAGATGCAGCGAGTGGTGCTTGTATAAACGTAGAGGATGAGCGCCCCCCTCTGGTCATCCTGATAATCTCCACCTGTGGAACTTCAAGGAAAAACAAGCCAGAAAAACAAGAAGGCATCCGAGTCCAAGTGTTCAGAAAGCACTTTTAAATCCATTTTTATTATTTTATAGCTAATTTACAACAAGCGCTTCACTGAACTGGAACATTTTATTTTGCTTCATAATGTCATTATTGAATATATCCTTCTGCATCAGTTGTAACTTTGTAATCAGTCTTTTCTGTAAAAATTCATATACTTTATAAGGAATATCACACTATGATACGGATGGCTGAGAGAGAGAGATATTAAGAAATACATTGAAACCCTCAAAGAAAGAAACTGAAAACATATTATTCAATCAATGAGTGAGTTGTCACTTCTGTGAGTGTAGTAAATGTAAATGCATGTGTAGACATGCTGAGATGGGGGGTGTGTGTGTGTGTGTATAAATATGTGTGTTTTTTCCCACCCAGAGTGTGTAAATGCAGTTAAACTGGGCCCGTGGCTCCCATGGAGGGTTCTCGTACTTGGTCTCATTTAGGGTAGTGATCGTCGAGAGCCACGCGAAAAAACCAAACATTATTTGTATTTACAGCGTTTTGCATCCAAGACCCAAGAGCTTCCTCAATGTGGGGTGGGGGAGACCAAAAGAAAGAAAGAAAAATACAAAAATATACAGACTCGTTATGGAGCTTTAGTGACAGTTCTTAATAAATAAAACAGATGCATCTTAATAAACCAGAATATCATCGAAAAGTTTTTTCTTTTCAGAAATTCAATTTAAAAAAGTGAACCTCAGTAAATAGGAGGCTTCTGAACACAGTGATTTATTTCCTCTTTTTTTTCCCCCATCAATTCTGATGACTATGGCTTACAGCTAACAAATATGCAGAATTCAATTTCCCAGAGTTATAGTCAAGCTATTTCATAAAACTAATAAAAGAACATTTTACGTCCAGGAATGATAACATATTGAAAAGAAACTCAATGTACTGTATAGGCCTGTCACAATAATCAATAAATCAATTAATCACATGAAAAACTGAAATAAACTCAATCATTTCCATTGGCATGATTTATCGTTTATTTCTTTTTTTTCTCTCTTTCTACCAAAAACTGGATGATAAAACTCTTCAGTTTGGTGCTTTGGTCTCAACTAGGACAATTTTGTTTACAAAGACTTCAAAACTCATTTTATTTGTTGTTTTATTTATTTATTTTGGATATTTAACATGTCTTCCAGTCCCAGTGTTAAATATCCAGTAGAAGTTTACTGATCTTTGAGAATGTGCTCCTGCATTATAATTTTGCCATTATATCACTTAAAAATGGTCTGAAAACAACAATATTATCATTTATCGCAATAACTCCTGGAACAATTAATTGTCCAGCAAAATGTGTCATTGTGACAGGCCTATTGAATAGTACAGGCACTGAATACTTGATTTGGGCTTCTTTTGCATGAAACTGCATCGTATCAATACGCTGCTGCTCACAGATTGTTTACAGGATTCAAATTTATAAACTAGAGGTTTTTTTATACTGGTACTTTTAACAGCAAAAAAATAAATAAAATAAAAAATCTCCATCAAAAGTAAATATTGTTTCCAGTGCAGGATAGAATGAAACATCTGCAGCTCGTCTCCTGGACTGGTCACTGTGTGGTGGCACTGTAAACACGGACTCTGTTCACTGTCACCATGTGTTTCTTCCACCAAACTTTCCATTATTTTGCCTGTACTCTGTGAACAAGCAGCTTCTTCTTCTTCTTCATTTATTAATCAATTAATTGGTTTATAATAGTCAAATCTCTTGCAAACCATAATCATAAGACTAATAGAAATAAAAGTTTGAAATATATCACTGTGTGCAGTGAACCTACATATGAATTTCCCATGTTGATTACAGAAGTAAAGTGACTTTTGATTATAATCTTTTTGTTTTGTCCAGATTTATTTACATGCACCTGTAAACCAAAACCCAAAAACTGCCATTCATTAAAAAGCAGATCCACTTTGTGCTGAGAGAAGCAGGTAAACAAAAACAATAAATATGAATGGTTATTTCCATCAATACTTCCATATTCACTCTTATAATTCAGAACATATAATACAAACACATGCTCTTAAAACTCTCCGTCTCGTTCCCTTTCTCCTTCAGTCGCTGTTTCTGTCCTGCTGACATTTCCAGCGTTTAATAGCCATCAGTGCAAACTTCATAGATACTCTTGTTAATCTTACACATAAAACCGTCTTCATTGCATAACATCATAGCAGTATTGCACTACATCTTCACGTGTGTGTCTCACCCTCTCATGCACGCACCCACAAGCTCACGCCACTCATTTATGTATTATACATCATAACCACCATAGGCTGGATTCCTCATATAGCATTATCTATATTTTATACATTATGGACGCTTTCCTGCAACAAACACACACATTCAGTCACACAGAGACACACAGCTGCATTGCACATGTTTTTCAATTATTATTATTATTATTTTTTTTTACATTTTTTTCCCCCCAAATATTACCGTTTCATATTTATGTCAGGTTTGCTTTACATCAGCTTTAAATGGTTCATTTTTTTTTCTTTCTGTGTAGCTTTTTGCTTGACAACAATAAAATGAGAATATGGGGGTAAACCCAACAACCAAAACACTATTTTACCCAAAGAAATCAATGAAATATTATTTGGAAATGTTGATTATTCTTTACAGACTTAGTCCTGTTAGAAATTGTCATAAAAAAGATATATATTTATATATATATTTATATATAGAGGCCATTTCTCTTTTTTTATAGTCTTTAAACATGACTTATAGTTAATTTGTGTGGACTCGAGAGGGAGAAAGAAGCAGAGAAAAGTGGAAGAGAGAGAATAAAAGAAGACCTATTCCTCCTCACACACACACACAGAGGAGTTTCCACACATGCACAGCTGTGCACAGATGCTTACGGATACAGACACACGCGCAATGGCTTATACTGAGGCCACTGGAAACAGTGTGCATGTCTGCGCGTTGAAAGGGGATCTCCTGGAAGAGTGACCAGCAAGGTGAAGCCGAGAGCTCTGCTGTTTGTGCCTGGAGAGATAACATTCATCCTGGATTCTGACTAGCAGGTCAGAACAGCTGCAGAGGGGTGTGCCAGGTCCACAGCTGAGGGTCCAACTCCACGCGTGTGTGTGTGTGAGGGTCGCTGGATGGGATGCGAGGTTGTACGTGTGTTTTGCGTGCGGGTGCGTGTGTGCATAAGAAGCCAAACCGTGTCGGATTATCAGTTTCCGCTCATGGCCAGCCTCTCGTCTCTTTACTCCTCTTCTTTTATAAGACATGCTAAAACCCTCCTTTTGCAATAAAGGGGCAGAGAAGAAGAACATACAGTGCCTTGCAAAAGGATCCATTTATCTCGAGCTTTACCACGTTTTGTCATGCAGCAACCTCGAAACTTCAAATGTTGGAGTATTACGAGCCAGACCAGCGAAAAGTGGTGCATATTTGTGAAGTGGGAAGAAAGGGACATATTATTTAAAAAATATTTAATGAATAGAAATCTGTAAATAGCGGTGCATATTTATATTTAGACCCCTATTAAGAAGTGATAAGAATTCTTAGATAGAAAAGCTGAAATAACTTTCTGAAACTACACATCAGACTGAGAACACTGTCCACATAGTCACAGAGCAGCGTCATATTGTGGGGATGTTTGTCTTCAGTAAGGACACAAAAGCTGGTCAAATCTGATGGATAAATGGAGATAAGCGCAGGATTATCCTGGGAACAATCCACTGGGGGGAGAGATTCATCTCCGAGAAAAGACTTTAAACATATAGCCGGAGCTGCAATGGAACGGTTGCGATCAAAGAATAATAATGTGCCTGAAAGTCCCAGACAAAGGCGAGAACTAAACCCAATAAGAAATTAAGAAATCTCTGGCAAACGCTTCAAAGTTGATCGTGACACACAGTGTCCGTCCAGTTTGAATGAGCAAAACAGAGTAAAATGTAGTCGCTTACCCTCCATCAGTGTGTAAAGTGCTTTGGACTCTTCCAGACTAGAAAAAGCCATTTTAGCTTTTGTATTTTTAAAGAGTTTCTACCAAGAATTGACTCATGGGGGTTGAATGCAAATGCACAATGAGATTTTTCAAATTGATATTTGTAAAATAACTTTGGAAAGCATAAATCCTTATCCTTCCACTTTACAATTATGGACAATATTCTGTTCACCTATCACAAATCATACAAGGTTGTGGTTTGAACATGACAGAACGTGAGAAAGTTCAAATATTTTTGCAAGATACTGTACCTTTCAGCTGTTCTTTGTGTTTCCTATTTCTTCTGAGATTTTTTTCTTTCCTCTGTTTTTCTCTGATAACTCCATCAGTGAAGATGCATGCTTCAGCTTAATGAGCTTTTAATCAAAATTAACTGCAACGCCTCTAAAATCTGCCTCACAGTATTTAAAATGGGCAACAGAAGAAATGTTTGTCTTGGTTACAGAGATGTTGTTTCAAGTGTGCACCAAGAACCAAGAAGAGGTTGACAAAAAGTGCTGAGAAAAGACTCCTGGTCAAGGGAGCGGGCCTCACTAGAATCTGAAGTACTCTCCAAAGATACTAGGAGGTTGTTTAAAAAAAAGAGATGCTAAAAGGCTCTTTTGTTAGCATCTCCATCCCAGGAATCACCGTCACATAGAAGTGAGGTCTACCCTCTGCTTTATTCCAAAGTCTACTCAGACACATCTATACTCTTTTGAGATCCACAGAACATGGACCGCAGCTCACATACAGGATCAAATGCAGTTAAAGTTTGCCTAAAGTGGCCGTCTGTGTGTGGATTTTTAATGGCCGAAACATTAAACCGGATTTTTGTTGAATGCAAGTTAATTTTTAGTCCAATTTAGTCTGGTGAAGCCATTGTTTAAATCCAGCGTTCATTTTAATACTAAATACCAACTGATCCTAAACGGTAAAGTAAAATTACACTAAAATCTTTTCTCCCGATCTCGTTCAATTGAACTACACATCAGCTTGTTCACCTTGCTTTTTTTTTTTTTTTCTTAAAAAAAGTCTCCTTTTTGGTATCCTTACTTGCCTCGCGGTGTCGTTTCCCGTGCTTTCCCGCTCTTTGCAGGCATTAGTCTCTCTGTGTCGTTAAGCGGCGATCGCCTAAGCACGGACTTCGCTGGAGGACGGGAGGACGGACGGGAAGGCAGGCGAGGCTGGCTCGGCTGTGAAGGGTGAATGGCGGCGGCGGTCTGTGGCTGTGAGGGTTGGGAGGCGAGGGCAGGTCGGGTCGGGTCGGTTGCAGCATCACAGCCTCTCCCGAGTGGGGATCCAGATGTAAGGCCCTGATTGCTCTTCGATCACTGTCTTTACTTTGTGATAAACCTCTTCAAAGCTCTCCCCTTCCACGACGGCTGCCACCGGAAAGCAAAGAGGAGGTAAGAAAATGTTGAAAAAATATACATGAAGAGATTTAATACACAGGATGATACAGAACGCGTCGTATTTTACCTAAAACACACATCCGGAAAATGATTCTCACTCTTTGTGATTGGTTGTAAATTATGGTCGGCACCAGATTTGAGAGGAAACCTGGCATCCGCGCTCCGACTACTGGGGAGATTTGCCCTAAATGTGTCTGTGAAATGGTAAAACGCTCTGAGCCCTCCCAAAAGGCACCAGGAGGGCTCAAAGCATTTAACTCACTCAGTTAAACAGAAGCAGCTTATCATTGTGAAGGCAGAGTATGTGGCCATTGCAATGTGTTGGCATATAAACAGTGAGGAAAAAATGTAGAAAAACTGATTAAAAATGGATAAGAGAATGTTTTATTAGCCCTTCCATCCATCCATTTACTAAGTGAGGATAGATCACTATTTTATCCTAGGACAAACAACCGTGCGCAGACTCACACCTAAGGGCAATTTAGAGAACCAATTAAAATAAAAATTGTATCTTTGGATTATGGGAAAAAGCTAGAGCACTTGGCGAGAACACCCGGGAGCACGGGGAGAACATGGAGGAACTTAGGTTAATAAACTGAAACAAAAGGTATTTTTACCCAACATATGTCTGCTTTTACCTGAGAAGCACTCGATGAAGTCCTGTTCTAGTTTGAGGGCTCGGTCCATTGCTTTCCTGGCCTGCTCCTCTGTCAGTCGAGTGTTGATTTCTCTGGTGATGCCATATGCAGAAACTTTATCACACACCGTTCTCTGTTGCAACAACAATTGCTAAAGGAATCTCTTTTAAAATACGTACAAAACATTCTCCAGTGACTTGGGCCGGACAAAGATTGCAATGGGATGAAGTTGAGCAGCTTGTAGTCTACGCACAGCGTTAGCTGAAACATCCAGAATGCAGTGTTTTCCCTGCTGCTCGGGCAAAAAGACAAAAACAAAAACAAACATTGACATGAATTGTTATGGGCTATGAAAGAAAACAGCAAGTTTAGTTTTGATTAAGCTGCTAACTGACTGGATGATAAGACACTGGGGACCAAGTGTAATTAGTTGCGTATTTTTCTTGTGCAGTAAGGATGCCATGTCCCAAACACAGCTAGATGGAGTAGCTTGAAAACAAATAAGCAATTGGGGATCAATAAAGTATATTGTAAGATTTTAGATGACTAAATGTTTCTCATTTAAAACATGTAAATTTATATAGAAACCATTTGTATTATAAGATGGTTATGAATTTTTTTTGTTTTTGCAGAGAGGCAAAGATGGCTGCTCACTTGCTCGGCCACCTCGCGGACGCTCTGCACGCTGGTGCCGTACAGATGACTGTTGTACTGCCCGGCTTCAATGAACCGGTGGCTCTGGATGTCCTTTTCCATCTGTTCCCTGGAGGACACAAAATGATAGTCTCGCCCGTCCACCTCATAATCCCTCTTAGGCCGCGTTGTGTCTGTCAAAGGAAGGACAAGCAGAAACAAATGAATGCACACGAACATCCCGTTACGAATCTCAGAATCAAAACAATCGCTTTTATTCACACGTCATCCTAAAACCGCTGCTGGTGGCAGCGGCGACGTCGAACAAAAAGCACGGAGCAGATCAGTCTCCGAGAGCGACAGCAAAATTACTCACGAGGGACACAGGATCCAAACTTATCAGGGAACTCAGACAACAGGTCGTCATTTATCCTGTCCTTCACTGGACCCAGAATGATGATCGGCCTTGCGTAATGTACTTACAAGGAGAGGGAGAGAGAGAGAGAGAGCAAACAGAGCGGCTTCAATCACAAAAGAGAAATAAAAACAAAAATGAAATGTCACATTAAAGACTTGGATAGCGGGCTCAAAACATGCCTTTGTGAGGTCTTACCTTCCACTTGAGTAACTGTCTCATAACTGTGTGGGGTTTTATCTCTCCCTGGTGACAGAACACAGCAGCAATCAGCCGCAGTTCTTTTCATTATTTCAAAATGAGATCTGGCTTTGTTTCTCCATGTGTGTCTCTAAGTTTGAACATGTATTTATCTGTGACGAGTGCTGCTGTTTTAATTTAGAAGACATTTAAATATTTTCCCTAAATCCTGCTCACTGGAGGCTGAGGGAGACCTTTACTTTTCTGAATGATGAAACTCAATGATTTTTAATCTATAAACAAAGATATTGAGTTCATGTCAACAAACCCATGTAGATGGAGTCAAGACTAACTAATCTGAACAATCAAGCTAAAGCACATCTATATGCTAATCACCTTGAGTGCCCACACTGTCTCGGCCATGCTCCTGCAATACAGAGGAGAACAAAGATTACAACATGTATGAAAAATTCAGATTTAAAGTGTAGTGAGTGAACTTACCCTCTCTTTGGTGTTAACACGAGACCACTCTTTTCTTTCCACCCTGTTGAAATGACAGATTCTACTGACGGCCTTTTGCCAAACACAACATTGCTTACACAAAGTTCTTAGCAGCTGCTGGATCCCAAGGCAAGATCGTTCCCTGACCTGTGTTTGCTGGGGATGAAGCCAACCTCCTCGGCCTCGTTCTGCGGGCTGACCTTCCGGGCCTGCCACCATTCTTCATCACCGCAGTCCAACACATGCAGAACGTCCCCAAACTTGAAGCCCAGGGCTTGACTGAGGAAACCACAGTCCGCCGTCTTGTCGTAGTCAAAAAGAGCCCTGCGTGATGTCAGAGTTCAAAGCAAGCATTTAATAAGGAGTTTCTCAACTTCAATTTGACCACAGTATTATCAAAATAAAATATAACGTTATTCATAATATCATCAAGATCCATGTAAAAATACGTAAACCTTTTATTTTCTCAGTAGTTTGTGAGCTCTCCTTCAGTACCTGATGTAGAAGCCTCTCTTTGGGTTACTCCTTAGTGTTGTAGTCCCAGAGCCCATGCTGCTGTTCATCAGCTGTTCCCGCAAGTCATGGATTTTAGCTTCAAAACGGCTGTACTCTAAAAGAGAAAAAACAAACATTTATTTAATGTTCAGCTATTTAAAATTGTTACTTTAATGAGTCAAAATCACCTGATTTTAGAGCCAAGAAACCTTAAACATTCAAATGAAGTGTAGCCAATAGCTCTACTGATGCGACTTTCTAGAGTTGTTGTGAGAAAATTGATCAAAGATTAAAATAAAGTTTCAGTTGCAGGACAGATTAGTCCTTGAGGCAATGTTTTGACTACATGTCAGCTGTGAAATTAAACCCACACAATCTAAAGCATTGTGTAGAAATCCTTTAACTTTCAATTTACTGTTGTTTTTGCTTTACACAACCTTATTGTAAACATTTGAGTAAAAATGCTGGTCAGAACCAGAGCAAAAACTAACTGGATACTACACAAATTTAACTATTTATTTTTCTAATTGACATTTTTCACCACAGAAAAACAGAAGAGCAGCAAACTGCAGGAAGACTGGGATTGTCATTGTGGCTTAGGAGACAATTTGCCAGTGCTGTTTCACTTCTAAAAAAAACAAGCAAAAAAAATATATTTCTTAACTTCAGAAATGGAAATGAATATAATTACAATAAAATGGAAAAGGAAAATTGTAAAAACTACAATATGTACCTAATAAAAGTGGCATAGAGATAATTGCATCTTATAAAGCGCTATAATTCTGATTCTCCCTGTGATTTGATCAGTGAGTTTTAGTCCTACAAAATGTTTTGGTGTCGCTGCAATCACTTTAGGATAAATTGTGGCTGCCACAGTAAACAAATGAACACACTTCGCCAGAGGTAGCAAACCGAAATCAAACTCATCTCTCCAATGGATGACACTAATCTAATGAAACCTCATAAAAAATTTAATCATCCCCCAAACACATTCTCAGATGTCCTCGATGTAGCCACTTTTATGCTAAAAGCTGCAAGTGTTACTGCTTGAGTAATCAGTTAGGCAATCTATGCAAATCATATGGAAAGTGGAGTGAAAACGTGTGCAGCGGTTTTACCTTCGGGCCTGTACTGAGCGATGATGGTTACGGTCTGGCCAGCGTTCTTCAGAGCCGCGGCAGCCTGCTCATGCGTGGCCATGCGCAAATCCACGCCATTAACCTAAGAAATGTACACACAGCGAGAATGTTTACAGCCCCATCTGGTAGGCATATGCGTTTCAAATTTCTGGTGACAGAAGATGTCATTACACTAAGGATCTGATCGCCCTTGTGAAGCTCCCCACTGAGGTCGGCTGGCCCTCCTGCCAGGATGAAGGAGATAAATATGCCCTCTCCATCCTCTCCCCCTACAATATTGAAGCCCAGACCCGTAGAGCCTCTGTGAATCAAGACTCTGCGAGGCTCTCTGCAACCAGAATTCATATAATTGGTTATACAAACTCTACTGGTAAAAGTTGTGGATTAGTAATACAACGTGGTGCTTCAAAAATCACCTGGGTATGTCGTCATCTCCCATCAGGCCGTGCAGGACAGGAGAAAAGCGACTCGGCGAGGTGGGGGTGAGGGCTTGTGGGTAATCTGATCCAAGATAGTTGGGGTGGCTAAGTTCAGTATCCATATGGGAATATGCTGGAAAAACACACGAGAAACCAAAAGAGGGATTATATAGCAGAGCAGAACATAAAATATGATACGCTTTTTTCTGTCAAGCTGTACGTACCTGAATAAGCATAAATTGTAAATCACAAACTGTTTAATGTAACTTAGAAATGAAGTGCACTCAGGATTTTAGTATACAACTTGTTTCCTCTACAGTTTGCTCCAGTAAAAGAAAAGTTACAGGAAATAGCTTTAGCATTATGCTAACACTCGTGATGCAGAATACCCCCACAAAAATGGAAATAAAATGTATAAATGTAAACGTTCAGCCTCACAAATGACATTTGAAAGTGAGAAGCTACATGCTGTGACATAAGTATTTGTCCATTACATATTTCATCTGGTTTTGCTTTTTTTCTTTCACCTACATTTTTTTAGAACATCAAACAAATTGTAACATCAGACAACCTAGGGTTTGTGGAAAAGTAACCGCCTCCCTTATTAAACCACAGTTTAACTTCAAAAACCACATCCAGACCTGAAGAGTTGAGGAATCAGTGACCCTGTCTAACAACATAAAGTAGACTGAGAGATCTGGAAAGCCAAAACATGGTGAGATGATGATAAACAGAGTCATGAAAAGCCATCAGTCAGGGAAGGTTTACAAAACCATTACTGAAGCTTTGGAAGTCCAGCAAAGTGGAGGCCTTTATTCACAGAGGAGACTTCGAACTTTAGCTAAGCTTCTCGGTGCAGCCAGCCTATCAAAATTATTTCAAGATGCCACAAAAGAACGAAAAACAACATCTAAAGATCTGCATCTCTTACTTGAGTCAGGGTCAGTGTTCATGAACCAAATATAAGAAAGACACTGAGCAAAAATAGCATCAAAGGGAGAGTTTAAAGCGCAAAACTACTGTTGATATAATAAAGCACAAAGGTTTGTGTTACATGTTCCAAAAAAAACCTTCAAGGTGATTCCTGTAAGAAAATATTCTGTGGATTGATGAGATGAAAGTGTTAACTTTTAGAAAGTATGTGCCCTGTAACATCTGGCCTCACACTAACAGCATTTCAGGAAAAGGAACATCATATCAACAGTTAAACGTGCAATAATTTACAGCTGAAGGAACCATTACTTTTGCTTTCTAACAGAAAATCTTGAAGAACATGCAGCTATAAGTTTATGAAGTACACCTTGGTTACAGAGGAGGTCAGTGATTCAGCTGAATAGCTCAAAAATACTGAAAAGCAGGCTCTGGAGTGGCCTAGTTAAAGCCAAAATAGACTTAAATCCAACTTAAATCTTATGTCACTGTCTTAAAATTAAAACTATTCTTTGAAGAAGAGTGGGCCAACATTTCTCCATAGAGATCGTTTGTCAGTAAAAGTTAGAATGTTTAGGAAGCACACACTTTTCCACATATTGCCAAGTTGGTTTGAATAGCTTCCCTTTTCCACTAAATGAATACTGTTTGTATAAACTGATACAAATGCAGCATTAACATATTTTTCAATGTCCAAATGCATTTTTTTTTCAGAGAAATCATCTTTATGTATCAAACTTAAACACAGAAATAAAGATTTGCACCTTTTTTTAAATAATAACAGTGCGTATTCATCAAAAGGTGGAATGAGCTTCCACCAAAACTGATTTCTTGTTGTGTTTGCATTTCAGGTGGAAGAACTTGAACAGATTACTACGCTTTTAATAGAAATATAAGAAGGTATTTAGTGTTCACGTTTTCTCTCATAGATCCAGGTTCCCAGAGGACAAACAACATGACGATGTGCTTACTGCTGGTGAGGTCTGGTGGGTTGTAGGAGTTTGTCAGAAAGAGGTTGTTTGGCTTGGCCACCCTGAGGTACACCACCTCAGCTGTATTCTTCAAAGCTCCCACCGCGTCCTCATGCATCACATCCTCCAGACACACGTTGTTCACCTGGATTTGTAACAAAATGCAGGTAAACATGAGCAAAATTACATTAAGATAAAAAAAAATTACAAGAACTCTTAATAAGATAGTTCAAAGTTTGTTGTTTGGTTAAAATATTAGAGACAAGTATCTCATTTGCAGCAGAAATCTCGCTTGATGTATTAATATGGCCAAATCTGAGCCTTAAGTGTGTATTTATTCCATACAACTACATAGTGTCCAGCGTAAATGGGTTTTTTTTCTTTGCAGGATCACATGTTTCATTGTGGCTGCAGTTGTACAACATACTTCTGTTTACGCTGAGTGATATGGGAAAGATGTTGATTATTTTCATGGAAAACTGAAGCAGAAAGTAGAGACTTTCCTGGCATGACAAACATAGTGACAACATATAAAGTATTCCTGGTAAAATTAACTTCCTGATAGAGAAGTAAAGAGATGTAAACAAAAAAAAGAAAAAGTTTTTGTACCTTTTCTAGTTGTTTTAGTTAATGTCACAGTGGACTGCATGAGGATAAGTGCTTATGCACAAGATAGATGGCTATGTTTGTTTCCGTAGGGAAATTGGTTCATAACATTGTCAGCATCCATTTACATGAATAGATAGCAACATACAAACACATACCATGACGTCAACAGCAAAAGGAGACAAACAAAACGTCCAGAAACCATAATCAAAACATGTATAATGTAAGTAACTCCCTAATCAAAACAAGATGACAGTTCAAAGGTTAATAAAATAATTTTAATTATCTGAAATAGTCTTAAGACTAAACGATTTTGAAGAAAAAATAATCAGAATTGGTTAAGCTAAATGAAAAATAGGTACTTTATAGCACAAACCACAGGGTGAAAATAGCAATATAAATGATTTTATCATTATATATTATTTTTCCATGACGACAGGTGAGGCTCTGCCTCCCCTGACCGCATGTCACTGCTGCATATTTCTTACTCGTTCAAAACACAACACTAGACAAAGTAAAATGTATTTTTTAGAACTACAATGCATTAGTTAAACATAGAATCTGTCATTTTATTGCTCATGTTGACTTATGTTAACATGAGCAATAAAATGACATGAGTGTTCAAAAAAACACATTTATCTCATTTTCTTCTTCCATTATTCACCTATGACATTCTTTCTGTGCATCAGTATCTCTGTCACTATGATTTAAACCAGCTAAAGTTGAGCAAACAGAAGCAGTTTTAAGGTAACTGCTTCTTGAGCACTACTTTAAAAAATTGATCTGGACATGCATATTAGTGATGAAAAACTCAGAACAAAAAAAAATGTGTTTAAAATTAAAGCCTTTGAACTGAGAATCATTTTGGAGTTTCTGGTGTGAGTTTCTGTCTTGTCCAGCAGATGGCAGTAAAGCTTGAGAATCATTTTAGCTGCAATACAAATAAATATTTACAGCTCTCAATCCTACACACATATTAAGATGGTAATGAAAGTATTGTCTGGCAGTAAAAATCACAGCTGTAATTATCTTGGCTCTGGGTCGTTACTGCTTCAGCACACAATATGTGAGTGTGTAAATGTGTGAATATGCATCCATGTGTTCAGAAGATGTGGGTCTCAGAGAGTCTGTGACATGTGTTGTTTGTGTGTGGGCACGCTGGCACATTTAAATTTTTTTTTTTGAGTGACCGACCGCTAAGATTTTGTCCCCGATCTGCAGGCGGCCGTCTTTATGAGCCGCCCCGCCTTCGATGATCTTGGTGACGTAGATGCTGTTATCTCCCGGGATGTGCTGGTTTCCCACCCCTCCGGCGATGCTGAAACCTAATCCTGAGAAAAAGGAGAGATACGAGGGGAGCAGAAAGTGTGGGTTAACAGACAGCAGATTTTGTAAAAATCCTGAGGGCAGAGCTTACGCTGGGTGTACGGCATCTGAGAGCTAGCTCAAGAGGGTTGACGGTTTACACGCTGTAGTCGCTTACCTTTAGGCCCTTTGATTAGTTTGATTTCGGTGATTTTTTCTGCTGCTGGTTTTCTGCGGAGAACATAGAGGCGGACAATAGCACCTGCCTCCTTCAGGGCCTCTACAGCTTGGCTGTGTGTCACCTCCCTCACATCAACATCATTCACAAAGAGGATGCAGTCGTTCACGCTAAAAAAAACGGAGAAAAAGAGAGAGAGAGATGCAGAGATAGACTGTGGGTGGGAAATGTGAAAACACAGAATGAGTCGTTCAGTAGTTGTTCAGAGGCTATGTTAGAGCAGATAGCATTTTCAACTCTTTAAAATACTTGGTATTAAAGTATGGAAGACTGCACAGCTCAACTGAAAATACATCATCATTGGGTCTGAAATAAAACAATTAGCTAAACTATGCAATTTAAGTGATAGCTTGCAGAATTTTGAATAGGTGAAGATGGGGTTTTAACCACAGAAAACCATTGATATCTAGGAAATCATCCTGCTGTCCTTGACTGATTGCATAAGGTTTTTCTATGAAATGTAACACTGGAAGCACCTAGCTTTTAAACATTCATCCAACAATGATCCAGCCGGCTGGATAAAATGTTCTCAAACAGCTCGAGAAAGCACCAAGTGTCGTATGTATAGCGTTAGATCAGTGATGCTGCGGGTCCTTTTCCCTTCCTAAGGCTCTAGAAACCACGTACATCAAAAACCTTTTGGAAATACCACATTTTAAATACAAAGTTAACTGACGACAGTGACCCACTGGGTGTTTGGACATGATAACGAAACATAAACGATGGTTTGTAGGAGTTTGCAACACTCCAAATATGGTATTGGATGTGGGAGTTTAAACCAGAGAAAGCTGTCCCTATTTCAGAAATAAACCAATCCATGTTGACGCAGTGTGATTGTTTTTACAAAAGCTGTCACTTTTTTTTTTGCTTTCGCTCAGAGTTTATGCATAAGTAATTTGGTATTGGTAAATAAAGCTGCATTTTCTAACAAGAACTGCAGTAGTCTTTGAGAAATGTTTTCACTTTTATTATTGTGCATTTACTTGTGTTTGCTGGTGTCGAACTGCAAAGACTAATAAAAGGCTTTCCTGCTTCAGTCGCTTCAGACAGACATTTTTAGGTCAGTTGGAAATAGGAAGATGCCTGTGCATATTTTGTCTATTGCAGCATAATCAGCAGAACAATCTATAAGCGCATGTACTTATTCTGAGAGGGAAACCTCCTCTTTAAGAGGAAAACAACGCTTTTATTGTCTATAACGGGAAAATAAAACCTTTATTGTATTTGACTGTAATGACCTCCTGCTACCCTTTAATGCCTTAATTCTAATTACACATTTAATTTGCCAAAGCCCATTTGGTAAAAGCACAACATTTACATCTAAGATTTGCTGCCAGTAGTTTTTTCATATTTTGTTACAAAAATCAAATTGTATGAGAGTTTTTTTTATGCCTTCGAGCTGCAGGAGCATCCATGCATCCTGGTTTGATTTCTGAGTTCTGGTCTCGTTTGAAGGAATATTCTACCTGAGCCGTCCATCCTGAGCCGCGGCTCCTCCCGGAATAATTTTGGTGATGAAGATACTGGGGTCGTCCCCGACGTGAGGGTTGTCTGTGCCCCCTGCTATGCTGAAGCCCAGGCCCGAATTGCCCTGCAGAGGAAAAACACAAACCTAACACTTCTATCTCAAAAATCTGATTTTAGATTCTTGTGAGAAATTATAAAGCAAAAATCTGAGGACAAAGATTTGAGATATAAAATTCCCAAACTCACTCTTTCCAATGTGATTTCCTCATACTCAATTTCTCCTTCTGTCCCATTTACCTGTCAGGAGAAACCATCATATTTAAAGGATTTTTACCTTCCTCTATGATTCCAGATGCACAGTACATTTCAATAACACACAATCCATGATGACAAGTCGGATCATCGTGAAGGAATGTGATCAAGTGTTTGTGACTGAGAAAGCAGCACTGCTCTGTTAGGCTGATCTCACTTCTGAATGAACAACTTAACTAAAAATACCAACCTTTCTGCTGTAATTAAAAAAAATCCCAGAGGTAACGGGAAACTTTCATAACAGCTGTTTTTAGGTTCTGACCCAGAAAAAAGTTTTCTGAGTGCTGCAACTTTGTAAAACCAACATTACTGTGGAAAGTCTCATCCTCTTTTCTGACAACTGATAATAAAGTCGACTCTTAACTCCTGTCCTTCCGTCCATTCATCCATTTATCCATAAAAAGTT
Source organism: Brachyrhaphis roseni (assembly GCA_903066815.1). Lineage (NCBI taxonomy): Eukaryota > Metazoa > Chordata > Actinopteri > Cyprinodontiformes > Poeciliidae > Brachyrhaphis > Brachyrhaphis roseni. The sequence goes on from CAEFZY010046897.1 coordinate 85,263, forward strand.
TACTAAAAGGATGGAAATTGATTCTTTTTTACCTGAAATTTCTGTAGGAACTCAGTGTTTCTACCAAAAACGGTCACACAGAGTGAAATACTCAGCAATAACTTTGTTGCATTAAGAGTTAAGACATTGTACAAAACATATAACACCAATCAGTTATGAGGACAGCTATAGAGCATGACAAAGAAAAACATAATAAAGAGAGTATTAAACTTTATCCTTACATATGGCGAGCCATCAAGTGTGTCAGTGTTCACCACCACTGGAGGAGTGTGTCCCTGGAGGCAAAGGGGAAGAAAAAAAGCTTTAATGACACAAAGTAATCACAGAAGCTCCAATATGACGCAGAAAGCTGCAAAAACAGCCAAAAGTGATGGCCCTTCCAGCTCTTAGTCATCATACTACAGTTCTCACTCTGCTAAAAGACAAAAAGTACCACTCCACAACCATTTGTTGTCACACCATCCATTACAGACACAAAAATAAACCTGGATATCTGAAATGTTTGTCCAGACTGAGCTTCTTGGTGTTTGCTTTGTGTTGCAGCAGCTACTGGCCTAATTAAATTACAGCTTGTACGTACTGCTGTTGTAAATGGTGATTTCATGAATACTGAGGACAAAGATGTCCGCCCGCTGTCCAGCGGATCTTTTAAAAGCTCAGAGTTAAATTATAATACGCAGCCGCAGTGACAGAACATGGGCGATGATCCAGCAGGCTCCAAGGATGAAGAGGACACAGCCGAGTTGGTAAAACGATGGTGTCAAGTCGCACCGTTAGCCCAATTATCCTCTGTGAGGACAACGACTGTCCCTCCCGGTTGCCTTTTTTTCACTAGCTGCAATGTAACAATCAATATCATCAAAATTAATGGATGGGCCAATTATCAAGGTTTATAATGGTTATTCATCAAGAACAACGCGTGGAACAATACATAGAGAGTCAGTGAGAGGATAGGGATTTGGGGCATTGTTTTGTTTCAGCCTTACAGGCAAAGCTTTTTTCTTAAGCTTGTTTGAGGTGTGAGGGTGCTTGTCTTTACAATAAAATGCCTTCTTAGCTTCTTCCGACGAGAACTCGAGAGAAAAGTGTGAGAAAGGATAAAGAGTGTGAAGTTGGAGGGAAATGATATATGGTTTTCACAATGTTTCACCACAAAAAAAAAAAAACGTGGAGTTAATGTGAGTTCAGCCTCCCTATATTTTCTCAGTTACATCTAGAAAGTGAACATTTTGCCCATTCTTTGTTTGCAAAATATCTACAAGTCAGTCAAACTGGATGGATAGTGTCTGGAGAAAACAGGTCATACCTATTAAATAAGCTTCCTGTTGTAGATCTGGTTGCATGTTTTAAGATGTTATCCTTAAAACATAAGGATAACAGCTTATCCTTAGAAGTCTTCAACCCTGTCTCAAGACTTCAGTAGCCTCGCTCTTCAAGGTTTTCTGAAGAAAGTAATTCCAACAGTATGTTGCTGCCACCGCCATGTTTCACTTTTCTTGTCTCCTATGTAGAAGTTCTCATGAATTTCTTTCAAAACCAACTTTCTTCTTCATCCCTCCCTAACAATTTGATGACTATCATATTCCTCCAAACACACAGCTTTACTTTTAGTTGGTTTATAACACAAGTCAGCAATCTTTACACTTCTATTCTTCTAAACATGTTTTTTTTTGTGTGTTATTTGTTTTTTTCCTGAAAACCAACACAACCTTGAAAAATAAAGACAGCTTGTGAATTTTTATTCAGGTCTTAGACAAATGTAACTTTCAAAATGGGATAATTACATCCACTAAAATCCACACCTATTGAAGATAAGGACACAGAGCAGGTGGTGTCTGACCTAGTAATTAAAGTAGATAAAACAATCCACAGTTAGAGTCATTATTTTGTGGACATTTTCAGCTGATGTCGCCTAAGAACATTTACAATGCTATAATGTGCCTTTCTGATTAATTTACATTTAAAAACTTTGCTCAGTTTTGAAGGACTACTGGAAAACCACCTGCCAAAAAAGCTCTACTAATCACAGATTCCTGCACTATTCCACAAGATCTTTGGGTTTTAATGTAACAATATCTAAACAACCTCAATACTTTTGTAAGACAGGCACTATTCATAAAATCACTGCTGCATCCCTGATCTTGGTTCCTCCAAAAGCTTTCCTGGAAGGTGTAACAAAATCTAACCACAATATGCCAAATTGAATAAGGCTTGCGTATTAAAAAGCAGCTCCAGAAACCTCTAACTCTGCTTAGCTACATTATTGTTCATTCATGTTTCTGTCTAGGACGCGTTTCGTCATCAAGGTAATCCTGAAAGATGGAAACACACAGTGAGGCATTTGTTCGTTGGAAAGCACATCCTGTGCTTTACCAAACTGAAAACATGGAGAAGACAGTGTATCTAAAGTGCTTACAACAGCAAAGAGCAGTATGAAACCAGCCTGCTGACCTTCACAGACCTGACAGCTGCGACATACACAAACAACAAAACAGCCACACTCAATTCATTTCCCAGCTCTTAAGATAAACTGCCTGCCAGCAACGATCCTTCAGCTATGCACAGAGAGACTGTATATCTATAACATGTTTTAATCAAAATGTTTTCTGTGCCAATTTTTTGTGATGAGAGTAGCTTTATAGTTTAATTTAGTAGGAGTGAGAAATGTTGGTATGAAGTCAAAGCAGCAGGAAACAAATATATCACATATTTGTAAACATTTATTTTTCAAACAAAAAGTGCATTAAAGCTGGAAGAACACAGATCTGGCTTTTCAACAAGGCTGTGTAAATTTTCTACTGCTAATGTAGATATACAAAATCAAATTGTCTGCAAGCCTTCACATTATTTAAAACACTGACTAAGGAAAGAAATAATTATTAGTTGTATATTTTTCATGATGCATGTGTTCGTCCATGGGTCTAAAACATAAAAAGTATATAATAATGATCTGTATCAACAACTATTCTGAGGTTCCTAATAACTAAGTAGCCATTGCGTTTGAAAAACCCAATAGGAAAAAATGTGCTTCAGATATTCAAACTGATGGTTTATAAATTTATAATGTGCATAGGTCCAGTCATCCAGGTTTTCTATGACTATGAATCATAACTAAGAAATACAAGAAAGATTGATCTTTTCTTAAACTGAGTCAAAACAAGCAATGCTTGTGCGACGTTTTAAATTGCCCCTGCAATCAGGGGGTACTGATGCCATCAAAGTCTGCTCACCGTAAACTGATCATCAGAAGGCAGAGCGCCTCGTGGAAAGAGACACAACCTGCCACATTAATTGAGAGTAAATGTGTCTGCTAGTGTGAGCAATGGTTCTCACCTGGTGCTCAAAGCCTTTTGTGAATGTTATTACATAGGTGATCATCTTTTTGTGGGACTAGTCTGTTTGTGAAAATGACTCAGGGTTACTTGCACAGAAAATTTAAACCATCAATGTGTGTTATTTATATCATTACATACTGTATTGCACTGCCTATCATTGTTGTAGCAGGTAAAAGATTAAGTCACTGTGCACTAACATTTACACAGTACTAATAGAAATAATTTGCTTTCTATTGTGATTTCCCTGCAACAATCCATAGATATGGTGACTTTTACACAATAAGAGGTTAAAGTGTAACTCGGTGAACATGTTATATCTAAGAGAGAACATAAAACACCCCCCATGCTTTCCACAAATAGCTTTGGGTGTTTTATTGCTCTCTGTTCGATTGTAATGGTGCCTGTGTAAGGGCTTCATTGTGTTGCCTTGGTCTACTGCTGAACACTACGTCAAACACATCTTTATCTGGTGGGAGAGATAATAAGTATAGCCGGCAGAAACTAAGCCTACAGTGCAGACAATTTCCCTGCAGGGAATGTGACAGTGTCCTCTCTCCCACTCTGTCAAGTCTTTCGGCATCAGGGGCTGTGAGGATTTACAGGGCTTGGCTGCTCTTTCCCACCTATATTTCAGCACAAGCTATTCAGCCAAGCTCTCCTCTGGCATGTCTCTGCAGATGGCATTGCTTTTCATCCTCCACAGAGGAAGCATCTATATGCAGCAAGATTATTTCCTCAAATCAAATCCGGACAATAAACTCACATACTTAAAGCTGTGGACTTCACAGTGATGTTGTTCTTATAAAGCTTGTGTGCTTTCAGTCTCCTTGTTCAAGAGCAGCTTTATATTAATAAAGCAAAAATATTTAGAAACTGTTACTAGCCGGGATGTTCAGAACAAGGAATTTTTAATTATTCACATCTGAGTCTCTGTTTAAACTCAAGTCTTTGTTCCATTTGCAATTATGAAATCATAAACGGTTTTCAGGGCAATACGAGTTATTTGTATTGACTCAACCATTTCTTATCACTTGGAATTAACTTGATTGTGAGAGAAAGACTGTACTGGTTGCTGCAGTGCACTGACTGTCTTTGTCTCCCCGTCTTGTAATCCTCAGACAGCCGCACCAACAGCTTTGTTGCTATATTTAGTACGTGTTCTTTTATTGTTTGTTTCTAAAAAGGGATTAGCAACAAATCTTGTGAGTTTTACCGGTGTATTGGAGACTTTTGCTGAAACACAAGTGAAAACATATTTTTGTCCTCAAAGCAAATCCACTGACATTTGGCTCCACCCTGATTTACTGTCAGTAAAATGTTATTTTTCTTTAAAGATTTTTTTTTGTGTGTGTCTGGCCACCTTTACTGATCACACAGGAAATTGGCAAAGGGAGGAGGGTACGACATGTAGCCAAGGCCTCTGCAGATGAGGCACCCATTTTACCACTATTCCCCCTTTTCATGCCAATAAAATGTTCTTTGAAATAAATCACTGCACTTACTAAATCCCTGAATGTGACTCACACATCTACTTATTCACCTCAACCACTATGCACCACTTTGTGATATAAGCGAGTGGAAAAAAAACACCAATAAATAAATGCTACGAGAATTGTTTCTTAATGTTACACTGTGACATTTTGGAGGCTTCAAACCCAAACATAAGATTAATTAAATTGAATACCTCCTATTGAAGGTTTTGGTTTAAATGAACTGGAACAACATTAACATTTGTTGCAACCTAAACTGCTAACAAGTCATATAAAAACAAAGAGGAGGTATGCTAGTATTAGCCCACAATTTGGTGTTATATGAGTTTATTAAACCCTGTAGCTGTGTGTATTGAGGCACTTTGTGTGTTTGGGAATAGAAAATTGTCCTGTGGAAACTCCTGTTAGAATATCAGTTGCTAAATTACTGTGCAGGAAACTGGATACTGTAGTCTAATGACCAATCTTGGACATGCAGGACTCAGGATTTTTCTTCCAAAGACCTGCCAAGACCTGCTGGCAAATAAGTTTAGATCTTGAAATGAAAACCTGATTTGAACCAGTATATCCACTGGTTTGGAGCTCTGTTTGTAGGCTAGCTTGTTAATAAGCTGCCGCAGGAAGATTTGGTTTAAACATCTGCAGCTATATCTATAGCTGTAAATGTCAGTAAATATTAATACGTCAATGTTTATTAAAATGCAGGGTTTCCTTCAGTGTGTTATAAGCCTGGTGGGCCTTCAGGCTTTACTTGTGCCCCCACCAGGCTTGGCATTGTTAATTTATCTTAGTTTTTTTTTTTAATTATTGCCTTTTTGTAAGACTTTATAGGCATTAATCTTACAGTCTTCCAATAACACATAATTATCAAGTGATATTTTCAAATTTCTGTCAACTTTAAACATTTTCTAACTCAAAAATACGGCGGGTGGCCCTAGCAACCCGAGCGCCAAGCATAGCAAGTTTTCTGGTGGAAATCCTGAAATGTCTCTCATTGGTTTTAACTTGACTCAGTCTTTGTTGGCCCAATTAACTACAATGCCAGTATGTTATTTTAATGCATATACCTACATATCGGACTGATTTTAAAGAAGCATTAAACACTCATTACAATATTTGCTATGATCACATATGAATTCTCCGATTGAATGACAAAAATAAAACAAAGCAGTTATGATGACAGCTTCGGATTAAGCACCAAGTAAGGAACCTAGGTGTCTTTAAAACTTGCCTACCATCTTATGACGTCGATACTTCTTGGCTTTCCGTACATTACTGAGGAATCTGCTGCCCATCTTCTTTGCGTACCACACGGACATGAACATCACGCTGCTGTTTCAAAAAAGCAAACTGCTGGTAATCCACATCAACCTCTGCTGGGGGCCAAATAAGACCAATAGAAGTGGAATAAAGAAAGCTCTAGACGCTTTGGAACCTTCTCAAAGTGCAACCAAAAAAATGAGAGCAAACCGATCCAGTGGGTTTTGGCCCTGCCATAATGAAGAAACCATTGAAAACCAGATTGCTTCAATTAAAAAAATATCTTTTCCAATCAACACAACCCCTTTGAGCCTACATTCAGTCTAAATAAAACATGATGCCAAAGTTAGACTGCCTCAAGACACAGGATGCTGCTTTAAAACCATTTCAGATCCAGGATCACAGAGCACAGCCCAATTAGTGGTTCCTTCTTCCTGAGTGTGCACTGGAGACTTTAGCAGAGAATGCTCAGCTCCATCCACCAACTTCTGAGTTGTAAAAATTGCTTCTAGCCAGTGTGTCTCTTCGTTATCTCAGAGCGGCTTATCCGTCATCAGAAAACATAAAAACGAGACAAAAAAAAGTGGATCTTGCCGTCCTCCGGTCTCCTTGCACTGCGATGACGGTAGCTCTCTGCTGCTGCTGGTCTGTGCTCAGAAAGAGAGCAGTTCATTTTTATTGCTGCCACTGTTCAGCACCTCCCATCCTCACTGCTGAGGGAGAGCGCGGGGAAGTTTGATGCCGATTAATTAGCTGTCTCTCTGCGTAATGTCTGCTCTGGTGATGTGAGAGGGGGAGGATTTATTCTTTGACTGAACCTCGAAGGACAGGCAGTTTAAATTGACCGGACTCCTCCACAGAACCGCAAACTGAAGGAGACTGGACTGCGAACTTCATCCTATAAGTGCAAAAATATTTTAAACACGATGACACTGGTGTGAAGACACTCGTCATTCACAGTCGATCACTTACGATCTGATCTTTTTATATTCAAGTCTCCAAGAAACCTGTTCCATTTTTAGTCTCCAAATGTGCTGATATTATCAAACCAAAGTTTAAGCAATTGTCACATCCCGTGTAACAACATGGACCGAATTTGGGGTGTTTGTGTAATCAATAAAAGCAAAAATAAATTAATATCCATTATTGAGAAGAAAAGTTGTTTATTAAGACCAATTATGCCTAAAGTCAATAACATGTTTTATATTTAAATTGCTAAGATGTTGACATATTCACAGAAGATTCACAGAAGATCTCCAACAAATCTGCATCTGCACTGTAGCAAAAACACAATTTTTAAAATATGTAATAGTAAATTAATTTTGACTGCAAGGGGTTAAGATTCTAAACTTTTCCAAATGTTTACACAGTTTCAACTAAACAGAGTTCTACAACTCATACGTTTAACTCTAATGAAGTCAACATTTTTTAAAATAAAAACTGATTCTGAAAATTTGGCATAATGTTTGAATTCATGTAAACAAACAAACTCCATACAGGACCTGAATACCTTCTCTTAATGCAACAATACATATGTATAAAAATAAAACCATTATTTAAATAGTGAATGTCACTTGGTAACTGACGCTGTGTCACGTAAAAGGGGAATCTTCAACCTTTTGTTCTTATCACCAACCATTTTTACATTGCTTTGGTGTGGTGTGCGTTGGCTAAATCGTCTTATCTTCTACGAGTACTTTAGTAAGTCACAAAAAATATGATAGAAATGTTATTCCTAAATAATGATCAACTGAAAACATCCAAATTAAAACGTATGCGTATATCAGGTTCTGTGTCCTTGCTGAATTTATTTCCTAATTCCTAAAGACTTGAATTGAAGATACTCTTTCTCTGCTGCAGCGACTTTCCCACTAATACTCCTCATGCTTCACAACATGCTGTCATGGTCAAGTACAAGTATTTGACTGAAAAGAAATAACCATGGCGAATGTTGAAATAAAAACCCTAAACTATCTCCAGAAAGTCTGGAGAGCTACTTCAAAAGTGAGACCACTTCAAAAGCTCCTTGAAGGTCTGCCTCTTCGGACCACACATAAAACTTTAGAGCAGTCCAGTCTATTTTTACTTTTTATCTTTAAAACTTTGAGAAGTTGGGGACATTGACTGTTTAAAACTTGAGCTTTTCTTTTCTGCAAGCAAAAATCTATCACAGTTATGTAATGTATGTGGACCTTGCATCTAAGGCTTTGCAGAACAAAGACATTTATGTAAGGGCAGACTGATGGAGAAACCTTTCAGCTGGCGGTTTCCCTCTGTTAAATAAACAGTTTACCTTTACACTATAACATCTAATGCTCCTCGCTGTTCCAAATGCAGAAATATCTCCCTCCTATTCTCATCTAACATGAACACTGTTCTCTTCCTTTCTCTGTGTGTGCATATTTTTTCCTCCTCCTCCTCCTCCTCCTCTCTCGCCTCTCCTTCCCAAGAGACCTGAGCTGCGGCTGCACAGTAATTACACTGAAGCTGCAGGGACATATTTAAACATTTATTAAAGAAAAGTCAGCAGGTAGGAGAAGATGAAGGTAAAAGCCAGATACTGACCGGACAGGAGTGCACAATAAATGAGGAAGGATCTCAACATAGGAACACCAATGGGGGAAAGCACAGTTGAAAACAGCAGGTTTGTTAGTACAAAAAGCAGCTGCATTGGGACATTTTAGCGGATGAATTTGCGACAAGCAAATCTCAAGAGTTGGCTATTTTATCTAAAGCAGGTTTCCGAATCAGAGTCCTGCAGTAAAGGCACAAAAAATATTAAAAGTTCCACTTTTTGATAGAAAAATAGCCTAAATAGTTATGCTATAGGAACTTTCCAGCATACATAGACTTTAAAAAGTTCATAGCCAAAAGCTTCTTACATCTTTTTAGTAAAATGTAAGAAAAAGACTGGCAACATTTTTCTCTGCCTGCCTGGTGCAAATGATCTTGCAGCTCGGCCCCTCCCCCACCTGTTGCTGATGGTCAGTCGACTGAAAGAGAACTGTTGCACTATTTCCTTTTCCAAACTCAACTGATTAGAACAACTTTTAAAAAAAAGCACATTTTAGAGACTGTAACAATGCTGCCCATCATAACTTGGACTGGAGTGTTTGTTAAGAAGCCTACTGCAGGCTAGTTAATAGGCTGCCAAAAATAATTAACAAGTTCATATCAGCATTATTCTACAAAAAGCAGAATGACTAAATTCATAATATTCAGCACAAACGTTACAGGTGTTTATATTTTGCTTTTTCCTATTTACTGTATCCAATTTGAAATAATAATACATGACATGTTTTTGACAAAAATATTACTAATCATTTGTTTGCCTTATTATTTTAGCTGAAGGAGAAACATTTGTTGCTTTTCTTTGTTGAATGGTATCCTTTCTATTGGGCCCTTCAACCTTTAGTTGAAAGAGCCACTTCCAACATGTTGTAGTCAAAGTTTCTAAGCAACTGTGAGCAAAGGCGAATAGAGAACTGTGGGAAGAGAATCTGCAATACATAAGATCAAACTGTTCACAAATGCTGCATTAGTTCAAATGTGCTTAAGATGTGTTTGCATAGACTAACATTTAAAAGACATTAAACAAATGTTCCTCAACCAACCAAGATAGGAGAAAGTCTTTGATCAGGAGCGCTTATAGTCAATACGACCAGCATGTTTCTATTCTTTTTTTAATGAAATTCAGGCATAATTAAAGAAAAACAAAATCCCTATAGCAATTCTCTGATGCAGCTTGCATGTGGGAAGAAGAGACATTTCTCACAAGATGAGTTGGACAGTGTGTCAATGTTGTGGCTTCACAGGCAGAACAGAATAAAACATGGTGAAGATGAAGGTCAGAGACAGGAATGTCTGGCAATCACCAAAAAAAAAAAAAAAAGACTAAAACAGATTGGAGTAAAATGTGAGTCTGAGGCATTTCAGACTTTACGCTTGCACTTTTACCATTAACATTACAGTCCAGAACTGTAATTCAACCAGCAAAAAAACAGAAAACTGGATCTGGTCAAGAAGCCTTTAGTCGGTTCTGTTGATTACAATTAATGAATCCTGGATTGAACCAAACCACCAAGCCACAGCGGTGTAAGTAGGACTTGCACATCAAATATAATTTCTACACTGAAAGAATGAAAATGCTTCATCTTTGTCTTGTGATGGTGCTTCAATCACAATAGAGAAACTGGCTCTTGCAGTAAACTGCTCTTAATTGTTGGCCTATTCAACATAATCATATGGAAATTTGATAAACTTGGCTAATGTGCTCTAAATACATCTGTATCTTTAAATACAGACCGCCTTTACCCACACCGTTGGCTCTTATTTCTAATGAGGTTGGAGACATTGTACGGAAAGGTAATTTCAGCATCACTTTTCAGATGTTTTAATATTAGGTCGTGTAACGGCATGCACTCATATTTATTACTTTTCCATCATGTGTCTCTGGTGTGTATAATAATTATTTTCACATCATCAACACCTTCCCAGCTCACCCTCTAAATGTCGCCAGTGGGCCAGTAAATCTGGAAATATGCATAAGCAAGCTGTGAATATAACATGGAGCTGCTGAAGTTTCATTTAGCTTTCTTCTTCTGCCTGCCTTGTTTGAGTGATTGAGTTTGGCCAAACTACACATTTTATCAACAGTCAAATTGATTTAGTCACGGTCGGCTATGACCTGGGAGCCACCATTTAGCAATTTCATTGTTAGCATGCCAATCAGTTCTTTCAGAGTGATGTGGAAAAGAAAAACAACAAAAAAAAAAAACACTTTTTGTTCTACCATCACAAATGTGAAGGCATAGAGGCGATGACAGTCCTCAGACCTAAATCCAATCTAAAGAGAAACGTAAGAGAGAATACCGGACTTCGGACGATTTAGTGATTGAACAATCTCTTATTTGAAGCATGCAGGTTTATCAGTAAGAGTCTAAATATTAACAGGTTCTATTTTCTTTCTCTACTGCCAGAACATTGTTGTCTTTAGATGTTCCTTGTCCTGTTGTTTGGTATCTTTATCCAGCTTATGCAGCTTTATCAGATTAAAAAGTTCTTGCTATTTCTGCTTTCTGGCTGTTTGTCTGGCTGTGGAATTTGCCTGAATTTTGGTCTTTTGTCTTCATTTCCAAACTTCTGACAGATGAAAATTAAATTCCACTTCTATTTTTGGTTTCCGATAATGATTTTAGAATCTTAAAACCAATTTGGTCCTGCAGATCCACTCTACTCCATCTTGGCCATGGCTTAATTTGATCATTCCTGTTCCGACGGCTCAACTACTGTTTTGTTGCTCATCTTTTCCCACAGTGCATATGTAGTTTGATCTAAATAGTTGTGAGCTGTAAAATTCTTCTTGCTGTTTTAATTTTCTATTCATCTGCTGCTCCATGAGGATTTTACAGACTGAAATTTGGGATTTTTGTTAGCAGACCTTTGTAGATGAAACTGATAGATTAAGCAACAAGTGAAAACTTTATCACCAACTCCTTCAGTCTCATTGGCATCCATTTAACTTAGATTTAGTCCAAAATATACCAAGGCAACCTAGGAAACTACAGTGCCAGCTCATGTAAGAGAACTCGGAAACAAAAAGGGTATGTTAACATTCTATCAAACACACACAAACTAAATTTTTTTCATACCTATTAGAGGATTAGAGGATCTGTTAAGACGAGACATCCTTTGCTTATACAGCAAGGATCTCCTCTTTTAAAGAATAATTGTTCAATTTCTTATAATTTGAATTAATTAAAATCTTAACAGCATGACATTTAAATCTGAACTTTCTTCATTCACATGAAACAAGAGGTCATATGACTCACAGTTTGAACATCTACATGAAAAGTTTTTTGCAATGTGAAAAATGTGTCTAATTGCTTTACATACAATTTCTCAAATAACTGATTTAATTTCAATCTAAAGCACCTCTTTGCTAAATCATCCAAACAACCCAAAGACCTCCTCCTCTCTTGCCAAACCATTGCGGTGTTTCCAGAGACAATCTTACCCATAAATCAATGGGATCCTGGACTGAAACTGGCAAACCCTACACCATTAAAGCAATAAAGAGACAGACTGACGACACCACCTACACATCAATGACAACCACATGGGCACGATGCCACCAGCAAAGACTCAGACACACTCAAAGGCATTACTGCAATGCATCTTTAGGACAGTACGCATTTTACCGAAGCAGCGAAGAAAATGTAATGCACTCATCTGCAGAATGAAAGATTTCTGCATACCACTACGGAGACGCATGTGTGCTTTTCTGATTGATGAGTTTATGCTGTACATGTTGTCCCCGACTGTTTAACAGTTTAATTACAAACATACAATATTAGAAGATTTCTATTCAGGGTCAGGGTGAGTATACACAAACAAGATAAGATGAAAACAATAAAAAAAGGGAATTTTTGAGAGTATTAGATATGGACCTTGGAAAAAATACAATATATTTACTCAGTTCAAATTGTAACAAATGAAAAAAAATGCTTGCAAAGTATTTTAATTGATATCTAACTGGAACTAACACTTTAATACTGAATGTGATGCAGGCAAATAACTGTAAGACTGATATGTACAGTACAGACCAAAAGTTTGGACACACCAATCATTCAACGATTTTCCTTTATTTTCATGACTATTGACATTGTAGATTCACACTGAAGGCATCAAAACTATGAATTAACACATGTGGAAATATGTACTAAACAAAAAAGTGTAAAACAAATGAAAATACGCCTTATATTCTAGTTTCTTCAAAGTAGCAACCTTTTGCTGTGATTACTACTTTGCACACACTCTGCA